>JASAND010000579.1:0-96781 GCA_030248195.1 Trissonchulus latispiculum | reverse complement strand
TAATCTTACAGAGTTTCGTGCGTGGTGATTAAATTCGCCATATATATATATATATACATATATATATTATATAATATATATATATATGTATATATATATATATATACAACTTTTTAACTTTCTTTGAATGCATTTTACTTCAGTACTGCACGCACGCCACAAAGTAAAGCGCTATATGTCAAAATATATCAACTTCGTTCACTTTACAAAATAAGGAATCAATATTTCACATTTTAGTTGGAAACGTTCTTTAGAAATGCGTTCATTTTAAGAATAACATTTCTATTACTTTCGCACATAAACGCTTTACTGGAGCAAATACCTATACCCGGATGGGCTTACAAAACAGCCTTTGCGTCCATACAAAATTTTGTCCACGGTTGTTAATTTACATGTAAAAGTAATTACTTGTTTACACTTGTTTTTTAACATTGTGAAAAAAGTGTTAAAAAGTGTAAAAACGTAAAAAATTCTTCAACCCAAATTTATTTCCAAAAGTTCTCCTGCAGCATAGTGGCACTCACAGGTGGACAGGAGGGGGCGGCAGGGGGAGGGGAATTCCCCCGTGACGATTTCTGTCACAAGGGGTGCCGAAAATTGCTACCACAAGGAGTAAGAAATTTTGCTCTACAAGGGTCAGAAATTTTTTGTCAACTAGGGGTAAGACATTTAGGAAGGACAACAAAGTTAACAACAGAGAAGGCTGGCCGCCGGTGTCGTATGCTACTTTTTCCCCCATGCTAGATTTTCCCCCCTAGCTCATAATGCATATAAATACGCATATGTATTAAAATTTATTACATGTAAGGGGGAAACTTTAGCATGATGACGTCAGCATGTAATCCTTTCCCCCTTAGGCATTTAACATTCACACAATGTTTTCAGCAGTTTTGAGTGGATTATATATTTCAATATAGCTTTACAATTTTCTTCTGCGTTTTTAAAAATTTCAAAGAGGATGTGAAACATATACAAAGCACGGAATTTGTAGGCGAATTGTACATAGGTAAAATAAATTCTTTAGCTTTCATAAAATATTTAGGGTCTTTTAGTTGGATAGCTTGTAATGTGCCTTTTAATTTTTCTATAGCCTACAAATTAAGAGATAAAATGAGTTTTAATCGATATATATTTTATATAATTAAACTCAATCCAACTGAACTCTTAACTTGAATACAAAACATATATATTTTGTGAAAATAGATTTAAACCATGCGTATATTAAATTAACACCAAGAATTAACTTAATTATTAACTTAACTTAATGCTTATTTTGATTTTATTTTGATTTTGATTTTATTCAGCATTTGGGGTTGCGTTGTACCAGTTGGAGTACAATGAAAATTACATAGAATATAAGATCAAAATACGTTGCACCAAACGATTGTTGTAATTTTCCCTTGTATAGAAATAGAACCCTAAATTTATTATTATTATTTTAGTCTTGACCCTATTCTTCGAAAAATGTGCTTTGTGCTTTGTGCTTTTGTGCTTTTCTGGTGTGCTTTCGAATGTTGAGCCGAGTTCAACATTTTGAGTAGTGCTTTTGTGCTTAGCCAATCAAATTTCAGTATTTTTGACATTATCCAATGGAAAAGAGAAGGCGGCGAATCAGAAGATATTGAATACGGTATCAAAGAAGACATAAATAAGAAAGAAATAAATAGATGATGGGAAAATAAGAAAAGTTATAAAAATTAAAAAGTATATATATATATATATATATATATATATATATATATATATATATATATATATATATATATATATATATATATATATATATATATATATATATATCAGTAATGTATGTCTAGGTTGTAGGCATTTCACTTTAGTTCACTGGATGATTTCAATATGTTATCCTAATTTCGGTAATTTTTATAATTATATATATAATTTGGGTTTATTATTAGCAAATATTTTTTAAATTATTTTCTGCTGTTGTTTTGGCAAATATGTGGTTTAGCAGTTGATCACTGACAACCTTATATTTTTGTTTTTAAAAACTTGGATACCTGCTTTTCTATTTGCACAAAGCACTCATAGAAAAGGACAAAAGCACAAAGCAGATAAGCACAAAAAGTATGAACCGGGCTTTAATCACTCACCAATAGATTTAAGTCAAAGGTGGATTCGCAGAAATTTAAATCTTTTATATTGTAAGGGGAGTAAAAGTAGACCCAATGATGTGTCCATTTTTAAAAACTAGAGGTACACAGAGTCCAAATTCCTCGTTCCATTAAACCTAAGCCCACGATACGATTAAGAAAGTCCATTAAACTTAATACTTGCTCGTTTTTGGTTTATATTTAATGACATAACTAAAGTGGGAAATTTAACACGTTAAATACCATTTAGCAATTATGTACCTATACTTCCAAATATCAGCACTATAAAAAATCTGGTTGTATGAAGATTTTTTAAAAAGGAGGTTAGGATCTTCATAAACAGGTATATCATTAAAATAAGAAAGTGAAAATTTCAGTATGCGAAAACCTCCAATTTTAGGCTAAATATTAGAGGGGGAAAATTTGGCATGCTAGAATTTCCCCTTTTAGGCTAACATTAGAGGGGGGAAATTTTGGCATGCTAGAATTTCCCCCTGGGGAAAACTTAGCATGGGGGAAATTTTGGCATGCGACACCGGCATAACACAAATATTTATAGTTAACACAGCAGTTTGAGCAGAGGAGAGCAGCAAATGTTTACAAAACAAATCCAAGACTGAATGTGAACCTTTTCCAAATATATAAAGGAAAAACCGATTCCATTACCTTTTTTGCTTCCATTGCCTATAAATATTTTGCAACTTTCTAGCTCAGATTGCCTTCAAACACTGAAAAATATGTCAGGCTAGCCGCCGGCCAGCCAGTGGCCACCGGCCGAGAACGGCCAACGGCCGGTGGCGGGCGGCCGGCCGGTGACATTTTTCGGCGGTAGGCGGCTGGCCGCCGGCCGGTTGGACCCGACTGTTCTAAAACACTAGTATGGCATACGTACTCTTTTGACTATTTGACATCAGGAAATCAGGAGCATTTTGAGAGAAATATTGAAAATGTATTCGGTTTTAGATTAGATTCAAAAATACACATACCAGAACAAAATATATGTCAGGAATTTTAAATTTCAGAAGCTAAAATTTTGAAATTGATATTCTTGCAGCTTAAGTAACGATCGATCTGACTTACGCATGGGCTTGTACGCAGAGATAGACGCGGGCCGCGGGAGCCCGCGGGATCCCGCGGGATCCCGCGGGATCCCGCTGGACGGGACGGGATGGGACGACAACCTTCGTCCCGCGGGATCCCGCGGGACAAAAATTTCCTATATTTACTACAAAATTAGGGAATTTTTAAGAAAGCTAGATAACTGTTTTCAAAACATTACAGTCACACTTCAAATTATTCTATAAAATTCAATTTTAAGGTAATATAAGTTTCATTTGCTGTGCTGGTTTGCGTATCTTTTCTGATCGAAAGTTTATTGTTTAATTTTGAGTAGGTATACGCAGGTAATATAAATGATTTCGAAGTTGTATAAAGTGTTGATTACGTTTTAACTTAAAGTTTTAACTTAAAGACGGAACAAAGCTAGAGACTTTTGAAGCTTGGCTTAATCTGCATTGCCTAATATAATTTGCAAACCAGCTAGTTCTAATAGATCTATGCAATGCAATATTCATGGAACCGATGAGAACAAACACTATTTTTCTGGAGAACATATTGAATAAACCTCAAGCTGCGAAAATTATGAAGCTCAAGTTAAATTTTAAAACATGCAAATCATGTATCAGCACCACATTGCAATAGACCTAAAAGTTTTAGTTTTAAACCAAAAATTTTTGGGAAATAATCTGTGGGATATTAAGAAAACCGCATCAAGGCCGGATCCAAGCTCTTGGCCCGGTGACCCAGTGGCCCGATCCGAAAAGGGGCCCAAATTGCAACGGTGACCCGGTTCCATCGCTTTTCTATGGCAAAATTTTCTGATTCCGCTAAATTTGATTTTATTTGGCCAATTTGGCTAATATTTTGAAATCAACAATTGATATTGTTTGTTTGCAGATGCAGATGATTGAAGCATTTCATATTTTTACACACAGCAGCCTATTTGAATAATAAATTAAATACTGACTTTGCATCTTTAAGGAAAAATAAATAGCGTAAAGTTTACATAACAAAGTTATTTTAAATTTTCATATTAAATTAGTATTAATTACCATTAATTTTAGGTAATGAGAAAATTAAGAAATTATGCGGGATTTTGCGGGACGGACATAATCAAATTTGCGGGACTGCGGGATCCCGCGGGACGGGACAAACAAATCGAGTGCGGCACGGGACGGGACGGGACGAAAAATTTCGTCCCGCGTCCATCTCTGCTTTTACGTGTACAACCACTGTACTTGTATACAGTATAGAACCTATTTCAATAAAAATGTTTTTCGGGGGAAGGGCAGCAACTGAGCACAGTCTCAGCTTAGTCTTTATTTTAATCTAAATTGCACTCACACTCAGGAAGCAACCTGTCTGCAATTTATTTACTACTCTTGAAATGTTACTTTCTAAGATGTTTATGCTTAGTGGTAAAGTGTAGAAAATTGAAAAATATCGTGCTAGAAAGTGTAAAAAACAATCCTAAAAGTAATGTTTAAAAGTGTAAAAAATCTGTTAAAAAGTCCGAAATTTAGCTTCTGTTAAGAACTGTAAAAATGTTATTTTAATTTTTACTTTCTTACAATTTACAACCCTATCCCTGCATGTAAGTTTACCCTAAGTGTGGACATGCCGAAGTTGTTGCATTTTAAGAATGTTCATAATCTGTAAGGTGGGCACGCGCACATACCGATTAATCACCGAGATCGATAACAGGTATGTCCCCAGTTAGTCAACTCTCCAGTTAATCAACTCTAACCCCTATAGTTGGAGTTGTCCCTAGTTAGTCAAATCTTTTCTATAGTACGACCAAAAAATGTGTGTACAAACTTCGACCGTTTATTGCAGATTAGCCTTTGGAGTAAACCCCAACAATGTATATATTTTTAGAATCCTCAGGAACTCGAGATTTCGAAAATCCGGAAAATTCCGGAATTCCGAGTTTCATTCACGGAAAATTTAATTTTATTTTTTTCGCCAAATTTTTATCGCAATCAAAATTTTGTTTTCACGATCGAATAGAGCTGGTACCCCTGCATATTTTTGCTCCTACAAGGTTTTTCACGAAAATGCACCCAGTTTCCGGAATTCCGGGTTTTCAAAATTTCCGGATTTTAAAAATTTTCTCCAATACCCACAAGATGGCTATCATTCGAAAGCTCTTATCGAGGTGAACAACTTTTGTAATAGAATGAACTCTTGAAAATGCACACAATTCCCGGAATTCGAGAAAACCGGATTTTCCGGATTTTAAAAATTTTCTCCAATACCCACAAGATGGCTATCATTCGAAAGCTCTTATCGAGGTGAACAACCTTTGTAATAGAATAAACTCTTGAAAATGCACACATTTCCCGGAATTTGAGAAAACCGGATTTTCCCGGATTTTCCGGATTTTAAAAATTTTCTCCAATACCCCACAATATGGATATCATTCGAAAGCTCTTGATGAGCTGAACAAATCTTGTGATAGAACCAATGTCTGAAAATGCACCAAATTCCCGAAATTCAAGAATTCCGGATTTCACTTTAGCTTAGAAGGTTTTAGCGAATTCCGAGAACTGAGCTCATTTCTGCGAGTTGCTCCTATTACAGGATTTGTTCAGCTCATCAAGAGCTTTCGAATGATGCCCATATTGTGGGGTATTGGAGAAAAGTTTTAAAATCGGAAAATCCGGTTTTTTCGAATTCCGGGAAATGTGTGCATTTTTAAGAGTCCATTCTATTACAAAGTTTGTTCAGCTCGGTAAGAGCTTTCGAACGATGCCCATCTTGTGGGTATTGAAGAAAATTTTTAAAATCCGGAAATTCTGAAAACTCGGAATTCCGGAAACTGGGTGCATTTTCTTAAAAACCTTGTAGGAGCAAAAATATGCAGGGGTACCAGCTCTATTCGATCGTGAAAACAAAATTTTGATTGCGATAAAAATTTGGCGAAAAACTAAAAATTTTAGATTTTCCGTAAATGAAACCCGAAATTCCTCGAATTTTCCGGATTTTCGAAATCTCGAGTTCCTGAGGATTCTAAAAATATATACATTGTTCGGGTTTACTCCAAAGGTTAATCTGCTATAAACGGTCGAAGTTTGTACACACATTCTTTGGTCGTATAGTATATTTTTATCAAGGGGGGTACCAGGCTCTATGCTGACTAAAATAAGAGTGTACCACTAGGCGCACTCTTATGTCACCAAAGCTTAAAACTATGCTCTGTTCGTTAACGGCAGACCCTCCCCCGGCAAATTAGACCCTAGTGACTCAGAGTTGTTGGCCGGCCGAGGAAAACCCGGCCAGCGACCGGCCGGCCCACGACGCCGACAATCCGGCCGGCCGGCCGGCCGCCTGGCCGGGTCAGAAGCAGCCGGCCGGCCGGCCGGTCTTCAGAAAAGGGACACTACTTGATTTTATCAGTTATAGATAACCAGGAGTAACTGTATGCATCATTTAATGCTAAAAATTTTGCAAACTACACGAAAAACAGGGCAAAACTGGTACCTTCCGGTCTTTTTTGACCGGCCGACCGGCCGGCCTGTTTGACCCGGCCGGCATCACCCGAGTCAAAAAACTGGTCGGGCAACAACACCTCCGCAAACCAGTACCTGGTCGAAACGGGGTACGCTTTTTTCAGTCGCTCTATATTTATGTGCTTAAAGTGCTGTTACACCCGTTTGTGCAGTGCTTTTGTGGTGTTTTTTGAAACGCTATAACCTTGGCAATTTGAGATTACGAAACTAGCAAAATTGTGTAGCAACAAAATAGCTAAAATTTTCTGACATACTGACATCTGACAGGCTAAATTTAGACCAAAACTTATGGAACATTGATTTCTCAAAACTGTACAAGCGACCAAAATGTCTTCTTCTGCCATGCCATGTGTGCAAAGAGACATTTTTTGGATTTGGCTTAACAAGTCTCAATACTCCAGAAAATCCGGCAAATGTGCGGTGGCACGAAATTTCGCAAATTTGTGTTCAGTTTTCTCGCAACTGGTGATGTTTTAGCTCAAATCAAGAAAATTGTCCTTCCGCAATAGAGCGAATTTTTATCCAGCCAAAACTCAGGCAAATCCATTGGGTAGTTTTTGAGAAAGCGATGTTCCAAACATAATATATAATCACAGTTTTGCCAAAATGGTTTTTCGGCCGAATCTCTAGCTTAAAGCAACGAACTCCAGCATTAGGCATTGATAAAATGTGCAATCGAAGGACGCATCGATTTAGTATAAATGGACCAAAATTGTCCGTAAGATTTGGCAGTAATTTACAAAAAACTGATTTCCTCGAAAATGGCCATTTTTGGGCCCCAAAAAAGCGTTTTTGGCTTATATTGACTTAACAACTACATATACCTCAAAAGTTGTAAAAGTAAAAATGTTCATTTCTGTGCCCTCTTTCCAGCCATCTTAACCAATCCGGTGTACCGACTATGCACTGATAGAATAATGGCAAAAGCTAGAAATTTCTCATCTTTTCACCTAAACATACGGGACTGGTCCCAGAATGTTAAAGAGCACCAAAATAGTATATTTGGAAAGTTTCATCCACTTTTGTAAAGAAATAAAGCCTATAGCTTCAGATTTAAACAAAGCGATATCAGCATCTTAAGGGGAGGGTCCATTTTTGGGCCATTTTTTCGACTTTCTCCCATCTCGCTGATTTTACATATTTTATTGTCCAAGCGGAATATTTTAATTTAACGAGTTTTGAAGTTACGGTAGCAAGTCTTAAGTAATTTTGCCTCAAAGTTGAGGTTTCATGTGTTTCATTCACAGGCAGTGGGAAAAGTTATCATTTTTTGCGTGCGCCAAAATAATCTCTCGACAAACATTGATAAATGTGGACAAATTTTACATTAAAATAAAGCTGAAATGTTAAACTGCGGTATCTTGGAATTAGAATTTTAATTTAGACCTTTAAAACCATAGAACCTTTAGCATCGTAGTTTAACATTTCAGCGTTATTTTAATGTGAAATTTGTCCAGATTCATTAATGTTTGTCAGGAGATTTTTTGACGCACGCGAACAACAAAGCTGTTTAAGCTCGAAAACACAAACAGTGAGCTAGCGAATTTTGTGCCTGCGTGCTTAGCGAGCGAAATTCTTTGACGCAATGGGTCTAATTTGCGGGGGGGTCAGCCGTTAGCGAGCAGAGTAGTTTTTGCTCTGATGACATAGAGTGTGCCTGCCTAGGGCACACTCTTATATTGTGTACTCTTGCTACTTTTAAATTTAAACCTTTAAAACTAAATACATCTTGTTAATTAGTTTCAACAGACATATTTAATTTTTAGCCATAAAATTTGGAATAGACATAAGCACCAATTGAGTACATAATTTTAAGTTTCCGCTTGATTAGATTCTACTTTAACCCTTTAATTTCTGAAATTCCTCAGGACAAACAGTTGAAAATGATCAATTTCTCGTTTTGGCTGTCATTTTTTAATGGGAGCATCTGGAGAGATAGGATTACCACCAAACAATGGAGAATTAATTACTCTACGTTTGGAATGTAAACATTGAAAAGTCTCCAACGCAGCCAGAAAAGTTAGAAACCGTCACAGGTGGGAAAAGTGCGAAGTTTTGGTAAACCTTCATTGCAGAAAATTCATTAATTGATTTCTAGATGGAAGAGCTGACTGCGACGGAGTAAACTGCACGTCAATTTAATCTGTATAACCTCCCCTATCGCTTGGTGAAACGGCTTTTCTGCTAACGAACTAAAGCCGGCACTAGATTCGTTCGAACAGGGCTCGAAATCATCAAATTTATTGTCGGCGGAAAGTCTCCAATTATCCAGCAGGCGTAAAAATATTATTCCAAAATGGGGTCGGCGTGTTGGAGAAAAAGATCATATGCCTAGACTGTCAACGGGCCGCTCGCTGGCCCTGGACAATCGATGTCAAAAATCGTCACTTGGACCATAAGACCCATCCGGCATTAAAGAGTTAACTTTAAATTCAGATTAAATTTTTCCGGCTACGCCTCAGCGTAGCCGGCTATTATACATTATTCTCTAACTGAATATTTCTGCTTCATAGCATAAAATTTTGTAGCGAAGATTCCGTATGTGATAATTATGCAGGGCCGCAGGGGGGTTTCGGATAGAGCTGGGGCCGGTTCCACTAGAACCGGTTGGAACCGGAACCGGAACCGGAACCGGAACCGAACCGGAAGGATTTTTAGAACCGGAACCGGAACCGGAACCGGTAGAATTTGGAACCGGCCGGTTCCAGGCTCAAAAATTGAGCTTGAAGTAAAATTTTTGCCAAATGTAAAATTTGCAATAGTTGGATTTTGGGCCTGGATCTTATAATTTATCAGCATTTGATTCTTATTCATGATTTTTTGTCTCTGCAGTTGAAGCTGGGCCTGCGTTGGCACGAATGTAGAATCATTAGCGAATAATTCGAAATCGGCGAATTACTACATACGAATAGTTGTGTACATTTCAAGAAGACTTAACGAATAGCTCGATGAACGAATATTCTAAATATTTGTTTATTCTCACTTAGTTAATTGCTTTAATATTAGTACGGAAAATTTTGGTATTTATTGCAGAATTTCGACTCAAGCTAAACTGAATCTAAAATGGCCAAAATGTGTTGATTACTTTACGTCACGTGCAGCAAACATTGAAAGACTATTATTCAATTTTTGGAGTTCAACGATAATTTTTAAATCATTTTAAAGCTTAGTTAAATTTAATAATTTTAAAGTTACTACAAGTATGCAGAGTACGCCAGTCTAAAATAGAATGTTCAACTTGGACATGCGATCACACGAAAACAAGCTTTGAACAGGGATTGATGTCTCCATGTGTGGGAAGCAAAAGATTGGCGATCTCAGTTCACGCTACAAAAAGCGTCTCCCGAAGGCTATTTGCTCTGAAATTGCTTAATGAACAAACAAGCTCAATATTTTGAGAAAATGTAAATTTTATTCGAATTTCGCCAAAAGCTTCAAGTTTGGACGCTTGCATTTCTCTCGAGCAAAATTAAACACAAAACTGAAAAATTTCTCTGAACAGTTTTCTCAAAAATGTGTGCGTAAAGACGCTATCTAATTGCTGGAATGAGTTGAGAGGAATCCGTGTTCATGAATCTAGCCGCCATGTTCAAAATTTCGTGTTGCTGTGCTTAGGCAGAGATGCTGCGGAGCAGAGACATCAAACTCGAAAACCAAACCAAATCAAGCCAAAATCAAACGAGCTTTGAAAATCAATTTTCCTTATTATAATTTAAACCGCAAGGAATCGAAGAATACTTTGAAGAGCAAATTTGTAAGTTTTGGTTAGAGCAATCGAAAGACTATAAGTTTGTATATAGTTTTATTTTCATTAATCTCATTACTTTTGCTTCCAAAACGCAGCTGCTTTTGAGAACGCTACAAATATTCTTTAGACCTAAGCTGGAGTCAACATCTCCGAAGAACAATTTAAATTTTGCAGGAGCAGAAACATTTGAAAACTGCTAGTACCTATTTTCCTATTTTTCAGGAACTTTTTGCGTAAGAGAGAAGGTGCATAAATAGAAAGAGACGTCGGCGTAACTAATCTGTTGTTAGGATCTAAATACTTACATAGAGGTGTGTCTGTGTGAAAGAGCACTAAATTAAATTTTAATATTTCCTATTTTCAAATATATTAACTACATTTAAAATTTCTGGAAACATCTTTCGGAAGCGACCGTAGTTAGTTAAAAGTTAGTTAAAAGAAATTTAAAACTAAGCTTTCAGCAATTCTTATAAATTTTTGAAATGTTTTCCTGCTTTTAAGATTTCTTTGGGTTGGTAGGCGCTGTTGATATTAGGCATGGGCACGGGTAGTCGGGTACCCGACGGGTACCCGGGTACCCGAAAATTTTCGGGTACCCGGGTCCTGCTTCGGGTACCCGATATCCAGTTGAAACCGGATAAAACCGGTTTAATCTGGTTCAAACAGAGAGAATTTTTTGGCTCAGAAAATTTTTAACCACCGAAAATTTTTGGCTAAGAAAATTTGTAACCACCGAAGATTTTCAGTTTATTATAAAATTTTATATTATAAAAAGATACTACAACAGTAAAAGGAAGTAATGGGAAGAGGAATTCGTCCTGGTATTTTTCAAACATTTTATAATTTTCTAATATTAGATTTGTTTTTAAAATATTAAATTTACCTTGCTCTAATAATTTTTTATTTCTTTAAATTCCTGTTGGAGCAATATGCGGAAGTAGATGAATTATTTAAAACTTAAAATTCACAAGATACAAACAAAACTGTTTGCATCGAATTAGTGACTTTTGCCACAGCTCTTGTGTTGTTCTCTAAATTGTAAGTTACAATACTAACTACCATTAGATGGTGTCAATAGTGACTGATATGATTTTGACAGTTTAGTGATTCCATTTAATGCCACATGGTCAACGTTGAAAACTTCCTTCACTAATGGCCAACGCTCATTAGGTTTCAATTTTTGTCAACTTTAGCTGTTTCTAAACTGAATTCTGAACTAAGAAAATGCTCCCAGATTGTTTGAGTATTCATTTAACCAAATGTTGAGCATACGAGCTTTTGGACGATTCTTTGGTATGTGCACGCCTTTAGTCACTGAGAAAGTTTATCCAAGTTGAGGGAGATAGTTACTTTAACTTTCTTCGGATACAGTGGAATCGTAATGATAGTAAATGAATTTATTTCAAGGAATATTTAATAAATGTCTTGTAAACGTTTAATAAAAGTTCTAAAGGATTTGCATTTCTCATCAGTTTTACATTTAGTAAAGTTACTCCAAAAACAAAGGGACAGAGAGAGGGAAAGGAAATTGGAAAGTATCAATTGTTTTCAGATAAAAAATTATAAAATTAATCTAAATGGAAAATGCAAACACTAATCTCAATACATAAGACAATTTATTGAGTTTAAAATTTTACATTGTTGTCAGTAAATTGTAGTGTCTGATCACAAAAAAATTAGTTTTTATCCAAGACATTTTACATTTACCTGGTTTTATTAAGAAATTAAATTACGTAAAAGGAAAAACGAAAAGAAAATACATAAAACTTAGTACTTCTTGCAGGTTTTGCTTGTTTGCTCTCTTTTGTGCTATTCCAATCTCCAGAGACAAGCAGTTGAAGTTAGCTAAATTTTGTCATGGGGATTTGCTCTTATAATCCAAATACTTTCTAAAATTTGTTAAGATTTAAAGATCAGAGGAAGCGGACAGGGCAACGGTGGTACGAAACTGCTGATCTGAGCGCAGTTATAAAATAAAAACCACTGCTGTCTGTATCAGTATCAGCTTCTGATACCATGGCAATTAGGGGGGTTGCACCAAATAAGGGACAGTCCCAAATAAGGGACACTTTTTGCTTCTCTAAGCTGGCACGGGTTTTTACAAATTCGTTTTGCAAAACAAATTATATCGCCTAAAAGCTCAACGTCTCAGCTACATTTTGATATATTTTGTTTCCATACACACTGACGTGATCTTCCAGAAAATCAGATAGAACGTTTCTGATTTTAAAATTTAAACAGAATCTCTCCTGTGAAAAAATTTTCACAACATTTACATTTCTCGGCGCACATTCATTGTGTTACTTTTATCTGAAACTGTTATATTTTTAGAATGCTCAGATAGTCTGCAATTTTTTGGCATAAATTTTTTATAATAATGTTTGAAACTTGATTTTATCTTAATTTTTAATTAATTTCTGTTAAATTTTCAAGAATGTGCCAAATAAGGGACAGCTGGTGCCAAATTAGGGACAGCAACTGGAGCTTAAATAAGGGACAAATTTGGAGGCCGCAACGTCGTCGGATCGACTCCCAGCAACGACAAATATGGTTTTTATTTTTGTATTAACGAAGCTATTAGTTTATTTTGACATATTCTATGGTTACTAACCGTGATGACTGTATTTCATATTTGTCATATAAGTGATAAAATTAAAACATTGATGAAAATGAAAATTCTGGTAGTAATGTGTTTCCAGAGTGTCAAACGGACAAATAATTAACTAGTTTTTGCATTTTAACTTATTATGAATGTCAGAAACAAAAAATTCAGCTGTCAATTATACGAAAGTGTCCCTTATTTAGTGTCAAAAAAGCTGTCCCCTATTTGGTGTCCACTGTCCCTAATTTGGCACATAGTGTCCCCTATTTAGTGTTTAGAAGAGAAAATTGATGCGAAAATCTTTAAAAAATGTGAGTTTTAAAGTGTTTCAGATTTAGCGCAAACAAAATTGATTTTCTTGTGCAGCAGAAATTGAGCTTTCCGCTGATATAAACATTACGCTGTGGTTCCTCATAGATGTTGTGTAAACGACGTTTCTCTTCTAAAAACAAAACTTTCAAAAATTTTGTCAGTTTGGTGTCCCTTATTTGGTACAACCCCCCTAATTGAAAGTCCCTATAATCGATTTTAATTCTTTAAAAATCTTTTGAAATATCTTAAGAATGAAAATCTAACCAATCTAAGCTCAATGTGAATAAAGATCCCTGAAAAAAGTTAAATTTCAAAATGGCCAAATCCGAAAAATGGGTTAAAAATGTCTCGGGTACCCGAAAGTGCTCGGGTACCCGGGTACCCGGGTACCCGATTACCCGGGTACCCGGGTACCCGGGTAGTGTCGCAATTACCCGACATAGGGCTTCGGGTAGTACCGGGTACCCGGGTCCAAATTTTTGGACCCGTGCCCATGCCTAGTTGATATGTGGAAGTCAAATTGGATTTTCAGACAAATCTGATTTGTCTGAACATTCATTTCAGTCAAACTGGATTTGACCTTCCGATTGAATCTCCCATTGTTTGAAGTCATAAAAGTCCAGTTTGACTGAACTGAATTGAGTCAAATCCAATTTGACGTTTTCTGTTTCAGTCAAACCGAAAATCAATGTGAATGTTAATGTTTAGTGCAAAGAGATTGTTGACCTTTTATTATTAATACAAAGCTAAAGCCAAATCTCAAATTTAAATTTATAATTGATAGTCTCCTTTTTATAGACCGGATTTCTACTTCCAGTAAAATTAACGCTTGAGTGGGTGTTAGAAAGCTTTTCCAAAGCTAGAAAACTTGAATTTTTTAAATTTCAAAATTTTTAATGGTTTTCTGGTAGAATCGATGATGCTGAGAATTTTTTCTTCTCGTACGAACACCTGAGAATGCTTCTTTCGATCTGTAAAGCGGCTCTAACTGCAAAGATCAAAGGAAAACGCAAAAATATATACAAAAATAATCGTGTTATTATAGGCGGCAATTTCCTTTGATTCTATAGAGCCGCTGTAGAAATCAAATCGAAGTTTAATAATCTCTGCCGTAAATATTAACATTCACATTGAATTACGGTTTGACTGAAACAGAAAACGTCAAATTGGATTTGACTCAATTCAGTTCAGTCAAACTGGATTTTTATGACTTCAAACAATGGTAGATTCAATTTGAAGGTCAAATCCAGTTTGACTGAAATGAATGTTCAGACAAATCAGATTTGCCTGAAAATCCAATATGACTTCCACAGATATACCGCGCTGTTTGTTCATTTTTTCAAATCCATAATTTCAGGATATACTATACAGGCATCATAAACATTTTGATATGCAGTACCCTTGAACAGTCAACTGCCGGAACAATTTTGTTTCTTATGACAAAAGTAAATATTAAAAGTTTCAATGTAGGGTATGGTAGGTTACAAGATGTCCAAAAATGTTCTACGGTAACAAATCGAAAATTGATTCAGAAAATTAAAACAACTGTTGTCTAGTTGCTTGGCATGTTTAATCCAATTGATTTATACCATTGCTTCTTCATTTTGATTGTATAAGCCCTATAGGGGTCTACAACAAATGTTAAACAACAAAGAAAATTATCACTACAAATTTTGTACTTGGAACCGGGAACCGGAAGCTAGAACCGGAACCGGAACCGGAACCGGTTTCGAAAATTGGAACCGGCCCCAGCTCTAGTTTCGGAAACTAGTTTTTACTGCGTTACACATGCTTGAACATCTTCACTTAAAAATTTAGTCACAAAAGCTGTGTGTGAAATGTGGACGATATGCAAATTAAGTTATGCTCCACTGCTCCAGGTAGAAGAATTATTGCATTATTAACAGAAAATTTAATCGCACAGGAAAGAAAGCTTTAAATTCTAAACTTTAGCTATTTACATCAGAATATTTTTAAGCAATACTGTTTAGGTTCTAAGATTCAGTAAATTTTTAATTCTTTAATTTCTTCAATAGAGAACTGTGTACAGGTTTCATAGGCTGGGGCTGGAGCTCACTGGAGCGGACTTAAGGGGGGGGGTACCAAATTTTATAGTCACCGATTTCGCTCATTTTGGGGTGTAATATACCCCCATATGTGCCCAAAAACAAGACAAATTTCTAGAGTCCAGGGTCAATCCAGTCTAGAGATATTGCAGTTCAAATCTCTACAATTTAGTATTTACGTCAGTATGCCTCGCTGACGACTTCGAATTCGCGTACAAGTGGGATGACAAGACACTGTGGCATGACAAATACATCAATTTAAAGCCTTTACCTGTAGGTGTTTATTACCGCATAAATTACAATGGCAAGCTAAGCAACCAGCGAGAAACGGCGATTGGACGATTTGGTAAAGCTTATTTCGACTGTCATTTGCTTCAAACTTTAACTCGCTCTAACTTTCCCATACTGCTTTATAGATACTTGGTGCAAGAAGATAAAATGTTCAGGACATCGAGAGCTTCAATTTGATATAAAATATGGCTATATTTGAAAAAGTTGAAAATTTGACATTTTTTGCTCATAGGTGTCCGCCATGCTATCGTAGTATGTCACCAGAGGAAAACATAGGCTATTGGCATGACACTTCACATAGGAGTAGGTTCTATCCCAGTCTATTAGCATGCCAAATTTTATTGAGATATCTTAAGATTTGACTGACTTATGAAGCAGCAAACATGAAATTTTCGAAAAATGACGATTTTTAAGGAAAAATGGAACGTTTGCTATCAAAACTGCGAGCTATTGGAAGGGCCAAATAGAGAATGATTATATGCAAAATAAAGCTCTAACAATATACTGTGCTAATATCTAAACGCGATGTTTCTACACCAAAGGGTTAGTTCAGGACAAGACAAAACATCCACTGACCTACACATTTGTAGAGCAATTTTGAGCAAAAATCGACTTCTCCGGACTTTGAAAATTCGTATAAAATCAGCGACCCTACGGAAAATAATCTCGTATAGATATTAGCACTTTACCTAGTCCAAATTAGGTTTACAGTGAGTGGTAGTCAATTTACTCTTACACAGCGCTCAAACTTCTGGTAGCAGAAAAATTTTCCTAACTTTTCATTTTCCTGTGTTTAACACATGTCGGGGTCACCTTTGGAGGGCTATTGTGAATGATAGGGAAAGTTTTGCAACAAACGCACTTGTTTTGTTTTGCGGACCCATGGGGACTACAAAATATGTGAAAATGAGAAAAATCGGAGATGGTCGAAAAATCGCGACCCCCCCCCCCTTAACGACTCAAGGGAGCCCACACCCTGAACATCTCCCCTACTGTAGCAGGGACATCAGTCAAAGCAACAACTCGAGATAATCATTTGCTGCGTAGCCGGCACAAAACTTTTAAAAAGTTAAACTCCACAACTTGCAGCAACCCTTTTGCACATAACTTTTGCTTGTTATTCCTACTGGAGCAGGAATGTATAAAACGGAAATTGTTATTATTCCTGCTGGAGCAGGAATGTATAAAACGGAAATTATTATGTTTAGTGCATAGTGAGTCATTTCTCCATTTAGAAGCCCTATCTTCAACACAGGGCTAGCTTAGGTAATTTTTTGGTTTGCATTCAGCTTATGCAAATTAGGTTTAGGTGATATTTAAGCAGCGCAAATGACAGCCTTCACGCAGTCTTCGACTGTCAGCAATCTAAACGGTTGCAGATTTTTGAGCACCACTGTAGCTTGGGAGCTACACAAGGGTGCGTTAGGTGATAAAAGGCACTAACTTGCGCTGAGCATGACAAGTTCAGCCATGGCAAGTATAACCTTGCACTCTCTGATCTTTATGGAGATCAGCGAGAACGAATAGTGATTGGGGCTATCAGAAGAAAGGGGAAGTCAAGTGAAATACCAACGTAAACCTGAAGCTTTTGACTTAACCATGCTTCCAACAAAGACAATTTTTGTAATAGAGTAAATAACAGGTCTACAAAGGAATACTGCCCCTTTTGGGGCCAGCTTGTTTAACTAAGTTTACAAGTTCTTTGTTTTGAAAATTTGTACTGAATTAATGCTTCCCAGTTCCCAAAACAAGTTGTGGTTATAACAAGGTTTAGTTTTGAAAGTTTAAAAGTCTTATTCAGCGTGGAGCATGTCCACTCCTTATGAGAAAAGAAACTGAGCTAGGACCAAGTGGTAAAAAATTTACTAACTGAGGATGAACTAAACAAGCTGTAGCGGGAATGCCGAAGAAACAGAGGAAGCCACTACTAGGATTGCGCCCACAATGGATAACACACCTTGCATGGGGAGAGCCAGTCCTGGGGAAGCCTCGCCAATAGATAATAGATCTATAAATTACTACGTATGCTACCTAGACTAACCCTAACTAGCCCTAGTTGGAACGAAATACAAAGAATATTTTATATAAAATAATATATAGGCGCAAGGCCGGTACACTAAATATTGTGTGCAAAAGATTTAGTTTTGCCAGATGAATATTTTATGAAATTAAAAACCTGCTGCGCAGTCAATATTTTTTCATAAGTGGATGGAAAAATTTGTCTGATTGTTCGCCGTGAGCTTTTCCCTACCCTTCCCCAAGAACTAAATGTTCGGGAGTGTGACCGACGCCTGCGGGAGGCAAAGATTCTTTTGGCTCGTCAGTAGGCGGGGTGGGCCTGTTTATGTTCATGTTGGCCCGTATTGGTAAAAGGGTGGTGGTTTTGTGAATTTTAAATTAGCATTCACTTGCATGTTTAAATGAGATGCAAGTGCTAATGAACATAAGTGAGATTGACACTTGATTGACATCAAAATGATCTGCAAAACATCGCTCAATTCGTTTGGCGGGTGCCCCGTTTGACTGCTACTAGCAGGAAAAATTTACAGTCATTCCCTATTTTAGCATAGCACTGTTTTGTGCTGTTGAAGAGACAATATGAGGAGTCAGCATTCTCTGTTTAGAAATTTTAGTACACGAAGCTCAGAGTTATTGGTGCCAGTTAAAAGACTTTGTTTATTAGTCATTGTTTAGAAAAGCAAATATTATCCGGTTTCCAATTCCACACACAAATTACACATATGCGTAATTGCATGGATTAGAAGCAGAAGCTTGTCGAAAAAATATCCACATGGAAATTTCTGTAACTATTGCACGCATGTATTTTACGGTAAAGTGTATGTTCAAAGACTAAAGTGCATGTTTAAAAAATAAAGTGTGTACGCTGAGGCGCAGCAGGAAAAAGAGTTGACTAACTGGGGAAGTTGACCAACTGGATTGCTGACTAACTGGGGAAGTTGACCAACTGGATTGTTGACTTGGGGATACGCCCATCAACGAATGCCCTCACAAAGAACAATAGACTGACCATGTACCATAGAATGACTCATTACATATAAACTACATTTTACTTTATATATTTGGCTAAAAGTGGAGTGCCGAGTGAAGAGCATAGAGTATTTATAAGGTTTATGATCGTCAAAACAAATATATATGTAATAATATAATAAAATAAAATATAAATACAATAGTGAATGGCTTAACATCCTTAGAAAGTCTTTAAACGAAAGCTGCGATTTTTTGTAGCCGAATCTGCAGCCATCTTCTTTCTTTCCTTCGTCCGGCGATTTTGAAACCACACCTGAAACAGCAATTATATTATACACTCTTCCTTAAAAGGAATATCATTGAATCCTAACCAACGTGTTGGTGGTGTTGTCTGAACATCAGCACTATTGTGTCGTGGTGAGAATTTCTTAACAAGCAATGACATTAATATTTGATTTGTGTGCAATATCCGTCTTTCCTCAAAACATTTGAAATTTTGAAACAATATGCTGCGTATCCTCCTTGTTCTGAGTGTGCTTTGAACTTAAATGTTAAAAAGGAAAACCTGTAAGTTCTGTCCTTCCTTATACAATTAATCCTGATGCTTTCCCACTCTTTTTCATAGAATTTCATAGAATAATATACAGCATTTGTCGACATATTCATGCATCATGCTTTCCTCCTATTCGCTCGAACTTTGAAGCCTATTTTGTCGTGATACAATATGATAGAGAACTTAAGAATGGGTTGCAAACGCGAAAGCTTTCTCAAACGCTGAAGTCACAGTTTTCACAGACAGAATCAGCTGTCTTCGATGTGTTATCACGAACACAGAGCAGATTCGGATTTGGGAATGGTTGCAGATATGTATATATATATGTTTTTGATTGCACATACTTTAACCTAAGCACTGTCGACATCGAATTGTGTTTAAGCTGTATACTTATTATTGTTACTTCCTGCTGCTCCTGCTAACGGTTGCTTGTGTAAAATATTTCAGCGATGGGGCAGCTGAAAACTAAACAGCTTAAGGCCATCCCGAATTACCATGCAATTAACATGTGATAATGTGTACGTTAGCAAATGTTAATATGCACATTACTTGTTTCGGGTCTTTCCCATTATCCCTCCCACAGCTCCGAAGAAGCACCAAAGAAGCACAATTTGACGTAATGAGTTGAAATTTGGTAGGGGAAGGTTTTCTGACCTGCTGATTTCAAAAATGCAAAAATTTTAAAAGTTTAAAAAATTTTGAAAATTTTAATATTTTAGTTGGTAAGGGGATAAAAAAATTTTTGTCCATGCTTTTGGTGAAAACTTGCATACATGGGTATTGTGGGTCGCTGAGCACGAATCTAAAATCTGTTTTTGATTCAGCTTGTCGTTAAGGGTGGGTGGCGGGCACGGTTTTTTTGCGTCCAGAAGTGCGTCTGTACGCAAAGTTTCTTATCTTGACGCAACGAAATTTTAACGGGACGCAAGCTAGACGCAATATTATTTCGGGAGAAAATTCACATTTGTAAGAGTGAAAACTTTAAATGTTTCCAGTAACAATTTTTCCATATTCTCCAAAAATTTTCTCGTTTTCTGGGGGGCTCCGCCCCCCAGACCCCCTGCTGTTTTCCACTATGCCATCGAATGCAAACGCTTTGTAATGTGCAGTACTTGTTGAGTTATCTACCTGTATCGATACATAATTGGTCAAAGCCCATAATTAATAAAACTTGTAGCCGTAGCCGAATATCCAAAGTTTTGGGATCATGTAATGTAATGAGGTCATACAATTGCATTAGCACAGGTTTTAAAGTCTAAATTTTGTTCTTGACTGGATTTTCAAAACATTTTCAGCTTCTGGGGGTTAATCCCTTAATTACCAAAAGTCAACCAAATTTGTAGAGTATCCAATTTTTTTGGTTCATTTAAGGTGGTGATTCCCTTTCGTCATATTAAGTTTGCACCATTATTACTCATTCATTACTTGGAGTTAAGAAGCCATTTTTATATCAAAATGTAGCTTGACATTCTTTCGTTTTAGTGCATGCCACGAAACTAATGTTGCTTTTCTAAAATATTTTTAACACATTTTAGAAGAAGTATAACTTTCCAGAATTTTGCAGACTCAAGTAAATTTTTTCGCGAGACATCGCTTATATTATTCGATACCTCCATCAAATAGCTGGGGACGATTTTTTATTTATTGTGAAATCGCTCTTCGTTATAGAGAAATAAGCTGAAATGTGTGCGTAACCTGTATTTTGCCTACTTTTTCCAAATCTGTCAAGCGATTACTTTAGCTAGAAAGCAGAAATCGGGGCAACTAAAAAATCGTCCCTGGGTATATTTGTGCAGAACACATTTGTTCAGTAGCAGCCCTCCACCTTGCATGGTGAATGCTCCACAATCTTTGGAAAAAAATTGGTCGTGTTTTTGCAAAAACTAAATTATTAATCATAGCAGCTTACAGGATAGCAGTTGGAAGACGATCATGTGTCGGATAATTTGTCCCTGTGAGACCTTCAGATCGACGCCCTTAGTTTGATTTTACGGCTTGCGTAGTTCAAGAAATGTTGGATTATTTGATTTCTGCAAAAATGACAAGTTTTCGACGCCAAAACAAGAAAATCGGCTATATCTCACGGTAGAGAAAAGCTAGAAATTTGCTTTAAAAAGCAAAAATGTGAAGCTCAATGAGATCTTTCGAATGAATATAGTCATAACTGTATAGCTGCTGCCAAACGTTCAGAAATTTAGAAAAATCTCGAAATCTCGAATTTTTGAATCGGGATTGCGCGGAGGGTGTTAGAACGCTAAAAGAACTTGTTTCGGAAAGTTTCATCAAATTTCATCTTGAATTACGCCGCCAAATAACAATATGTGCCCAAAAGGAATCACCACCTTAAAGCATTCAACTCGCGCAGTCATAGAAAAACGTTTGTCCTGAAGAAATTCAGGCATTAAAGGGTTAATAAATCGTATTCGTAACCAACGTTAACATTTCGCTGTTTTTGCCTTTGATTAATACTGCACTACGCATCGCATACACGCTCTTTGTTTATTGATACTGACTTTTCAAAATGAAAACAACCCAAAATTCTATAATTTACACAAAAATGCATTAGGTATTTTAGTTAAATGTAACTGATGACAAATGTAATGAAAAGGCTTTCATTAATGGTCAAAGTTGGTTGAAATTGCTTATCGAGTTAATTATGTGAAGAAATGAGATGAGGTCCAGTCGATTGAAGATTATTATGTACCACATGTTTCATCATATTTGCCAGAATCAAATGTCCAAGTTCATATTTGTATAGATATCTTGTATTTGGAAGAAAATATCAGAGTTGCCAGACTAAAACCAATAATTAATATTCCGGTCTCTACCCCAAAGGTTAAATTAATAATAGAAGTAGACTCCTTTGATCATCCAGTAAGAGTACCTCACCATCTAAAACGCTAAGAATACCAGTACGCACGCATGGAATTAATAACTAAGCCAAAGAATCTATTGATCAGAGTGAATTGGCAGGAGCTCTAGTTGAAGAGTGGGTACTCTTCTTTGATCGGGAATTGGTCCTGGATGGGACCTTTTTCAGTACTATTGACAGCCATGGTGGTTAAGAAATCCGTGCCAAAGCAATTTTAGTTTCTAATTGCAGAAAAGAGTCGCGCAAATTTGTGTTTGCGGTTG
Organism: Trissonchulus latispiculum; assembly: GCA_030248195.1. Classification (NCBI taxonomy): domain Eukaryota; kingdom Metazoa; phylum Nematoda; class Enoplea; order Enoplida; family Ironidae; genus Trissonchulus; species Trissonchulus latispiculum. The sequence continues at coordinate 74,404 of JASAND010000579.1, read as the reverse complement.
TAGAAACTCTCTAGAGTGCAGTTTTATGGCAAGAAAATGCCACATATTGGAAGATAGTCACTTAGCTAGGCTTAAAATAATCATATAGGTAGTTATTTAATACAGAGTGAGTTTAGAATTAGCTAACTAGTGTTTATATGAGTTAGTTAGTAATAATTAGGCCTTAATTCGTTAATTTTTATAATTTTTGGTTAGTAAACAACTTAGGCTCATTGGAAAGGCAATTTTCTCCTGATTCCAAAAATGTAATCCCCACCTTCTAACTCCAGAAAATGAGTGAGTTATTAGCAAAATGTTTTAGTAAGATTACCTTCCATTCCGTAATCTTACCTCTTTAAAAGGTTTGCCTTAAAACTTTTCTACCTTTGTCTTAACTTTTTGGGAACTCCCTTTCCACTGTCTGGGATGCCGTCTGCTTCCCAGACAGCGTAGTAGTGGGAGTACTACTACATCCATTCATTCATTCTACGTGAGGTTTGTCCTCACTTGAACTCTAGTTTGGGCCAAGAGGCCAGGAGAGAATTGCCTCTCCAGAAAGAAAGTTAGTACACACTTTTGTGTACATAGGTAGGTCTGGAGGGGGCTTAGCCTCCTCCTTAATAATTTAAAATTAACAGAAAATGATAGGAATAGGTAATACGTAGAGTTAGAAATTGTAGTTAGTTTCACTTAGAAAATTTCGTACGAATTTTTATGCACATTTTTAGGCAATTGCTCCCTACTTCCTCGGTCAAGCGAGGACACTGAGTTTCTAGCAATAGAGAGCAATTGCTGCTAAGGTTGCTGTGTTGGGTTCTTTTGTTTGTGGCCAAAGGTTCACCTGAAATTTCAAAATAGGGGCCCAGGACAAGAGAAGCCAAAGAAAATTATGAAATTTGAAATGGACGTATAAATTGTGCCCAAAATTAGCACTTAAAAGTATTTTACCCATAATCGGCCGGGATTGGCCTGATATTTGAGCCCCATTTCAGTCGAATTCGTGAAAGTTGAAAATTAGGTCCGAAACTTCCCCCTTTGGTTGCATCTACATGTTAACCAAAATTTTATAAAATTCTAGAAAGATTCGGACCCCGAAATTAATCAGAAAGTGGTCAGCTGGGGGCAATATTTCGCCATTATCGTCAATCTTCCCCTGGCTGACCACCAGGCTCAAAAAGAGCCTGGATCCTGCAATGTTAAAGGTGGCAAGCTTCTAGAAAGTTCTAGAACTTTCTAGAAGCTTTTCCTTAAATTCAAAGCTTCGCCGACGGAATCATGCTGTCACTGGGCTGTCAGAGAGCTGTCAGCCCAGTCTCAAAATTTTAAACTCACTCAGTGTTCGCTGAGGGCCGACCGAGAGCGGTGGGCCAAATTTTATTGTTTGGCTGTGCATCTCTATAGTGGGCTGTGGCTTTGCAGCACCTGAGATTGCACGCCTTCCTCAACATTTAGGAAAAACCTAGGGACTTTTCTGGCCTTCGGGCCAGAAAAGGTATTGAGCTCAAACCCACGAACACTAACAAACTGAGGAGCCCTTGGGTCTTCTATACCCGGCTCAAAATTCGCTGACTAGGATAAAAAAATTAGGAATTATGCATAGTCGGCCTTCGGGCCTATATTTTTTATATTATGTGATTTTTGGCCTTAGGGCCCCTTTTCATTTATACGGCCAATTGGCCAATTTTTTTATTATTCCAAGCCACGGCCCTAGAGGACAGTTTTGCATTGTGAAGAGGGCCCTCGTGGCCATGGGGGTTTTGTAGTTTATGGGATTTGAGCGGGAACCTCACCTTTTGAGAATGAGATAGAGGGTCCCTTAATTACGACCCTAATTTTTATTAAGTTAGTTATAGGGATCTTTTCACCCCACAGCCGGCAACTAGGTGTTGCCGGCCTTATTCTCTAATTAAGGCGCTAATGATTTAAAAAATCACTGTTTGCATAATTGTCCTTATTTTCAGCGTTAGGTCGGCTTCGAAATTGTCAGGTTTCTAATATAGGTTATTTTCAACCTGAATCCAAAACCTTGAGTCTTTACATTATCTTGTTGATTAATAATTCCGAGTTTTGGGGAGGAATGGCCGGCTTCCTCTGATCAGTAAATTAAAATACGTTTTCTGCAATCTTGTTTAGTAATAGTTGTTTAGCAATTATTATTCACTCAGGCTTTCACAAATTTCCATCAAGTTTTGTTTTAAGTGAGGAAAATGTGAGGTTTTCCTAAAATTCGAGTTTCCTAAATCTCAAAGTTCACGAAAGCTAAATAAAACAGCAACATTAACGTGAAAGTTACAAAATGTGCATAAAACCAGTAGTTAGGGAAGTACCTAGGATTCAAATTAGAAATAGGAAAAACTTGCAGTTAGGATTGTTAATATGACTAATAAATATAATTATGTTTATTAATTATATTTCATTTCAGGGACCTAGGATGTATTAGTATTAGTTAAGTTAGAATGTACAAAAGTATGTGTGAATGCTTGTTTTTGTGTGTGTTTGCATGCACGATGCAGATCACGTAAACTCCTTCTGTTTGATGAGGGTTGTGAGAACTACAAAAGTGAGAACGAAGAAGCAAATCAGTGTGTGTATGTGACTTGTGTGAAAGTGTAGGAATGAGTGTGCGAATGCGGCAACCCATGTAAATTCCTTTCGCTTGATCAGGGTCTGGGGATTTGCCTGATATGACTGATATTAAGATATTAGGCAGGATAAGGGTGGACCTGATTAGCAGTCACCCAATTATTAGCAATACAGTACGTAAGTGTGAATGTTGTACGAATGTCGTATAAGTGTGCCAGCAGTGGCACAGTGTGAATGTTGTATAAATGTTGCGTGAGTGTGTCAGCAGTGGCACAGTTTGAATGCTGTATAATTATTGTTTAACTGTGCCAGGAGTGGCACGGTATGAATGTTACGTAAAAGTATATGTGTAATTGATGAATGTGCGTTTTTAGCTAAGTTTGTAATGAATTAATGGTTGTATGTTGAATGAAGCAATCGGAGGTAAAAGAGTATATGTGTTTGTGTATGTTTGTGTGTTTTCTGTTCCAGTACCCGTGGTGTTACGGGCATTGCAAAATAACTACCTAAGAATTAGATAATAAACGGGAGACTCCATAATTGGAAGCTAATTTAGTTAGTGGTGTGTGTGAGTCCGATTGGATGGAATGTGTGTCGGAATGTGGTCATAAACTGCATAATTGAAGTATGAGTGAAAATATGCAAATGAGGTAGTGAATCTTGGCCTAGGGTCACGGGAACCCCGGATTAGGTTATAATCATCAGATAATGCTCAAGAAAGTCCTCGATTCGTCCGCATAGGCAGTCTTACGTGATAGGGCGGACGAATCGCAAAAAAGGACGCTGCATTTGATCCGAATTGCATAACATTGACACCATTTCTTCTGAAACTCAAATTTTCTGCATTCTTATCAAAATTGCCTAGGAATACGTAAGAAGTTAGCTGTAGGTAAGATACTGTTATTAATTGTCATAATTATCGTATTCGCTGTCTAAAACATTGGTTATTATGTTTTCGTCTGCTGCGGGAAATGTTGCAATTTTCATGATCACCCATGGTCAGGATTCTTGAAATCAGTAATTGGGACGGCACTACGTTTAACAGTTCAGTGTCCGTAAGGTTTTTAGATATTAAAAGTGGTTTACAAACCAGCAAAGCAGGTGCAATTTGTTGTCATGAATGTGGTTCTTGTTCAGTAGCTCAAAACATCACGAACAAGTATGTGTCCGATAAGCATCTAAAGCAGCAATACACAAGAAATAACAATAACCTTGAACCAGATTATACCTTTATTAGTTACGTATGATTAACAGTTAATATGTACCAGACTATCTTCCAGTAGTAGTAAAACTAACGCTTATGCACAAGTTTACAGCTTAATGTCGAAATTACGGGTATGAAGCAAGTAGATTTGCGATTGTTGTATCTTCTCTGTTCAATAGTCAAATTATGGAAATAATCGTTAACTGATTCAAGGAATTGGCTCTCGTTCATAATCAGAAACTCGAAATGAGCCGAATTCAGCGTTATAGCTCCATACCACACAAACGCAGAATGTACATTACAGAAATGGGTTTTAGTTACAATTTCCTGCACAACAGTGCAGGAAATTGCTCAAAATATTACATTCTGCGCCTTTGGTTTTATAAAGTTAGAGATAACATTGAACGGCCGCAATTTCACTCTAAAGTTAGCAAGTTCGGAATAATTCAACCGTTTCAATATGACAAGTTCATGCTCAAGATCTGAAAGCCAAAAGAGTGAATAATGGTTGCTGGGTTTGATTCCCGCACCACAACTATGTACTAATGGGTTTTAACCCATTTGATTCAGGTGCGAAGTCGAAAGATCTCCTGCCTGAATTAGTCTGTCGTGCCTCTGGAGAGATATTCGTGATTAGCCTGTTGGAATCAGTATTCGGGAGCCGGAAGTGCTCAGTCAGCTTGTATCAGTGGAATCAATAATTGGAACTATTAGCTGTAGGTGATCTAATCTATTTGGAAGTGTAGCAGGATCTTTGAGGCAGAGACAATTCGCAACGGCATCGGAATCATTTGTGGTGTTTAAAACCTACTGTAAAACTGTGAAAATTGTCCGTAAACCGGAAGTTTTCTCCTGATCTCTGAACTTTGTAATCCTGAACCTTGCAATCTTATTTCACCTTCTAATTAATTGAAAATGATGATCTCCGTTATACTTACCCTACTGGGGTTGGATATCCCCATTTCTCTGCTTTAAAAGTCCAGTTACTAACTGATCTTAAGAAACTATTAGTGGAGGAGAAAACAACAGAAGACAGATCCAAACTTATTAGAACTTTAACTTAATTGTTTAATTTAAACGGTTATCTCCCGGCACCATCCCAACCTCTCCTAACCTTGTATTGTCTGATCCTCCTGAACTAAAGTTGATCTGTAGGAACCTTTCCGATAGCAATCTCTAAAGTGGGCTGTGGAGCCCTTGTGACTACTTTACAGCAACTGGGAGCTCACCCAAAGTCCGAGCCCACCCTCAATTGTATAATTATTAATTATTATTATTATTGATTCATATTGGTTTTCGGTCCTTTGGTACTGTAAAGGACAGATAAAGAGAGTGCACCAGCATAACACGCACGTAAAGCACATAGGACACCAGTAGTTGAAGTGAGTTAGGTTATAGCATCGGATCACAGTCGGAATAGAGAAATTACAATAACCTGAAGAAGTGACTAGTCCTTGGCTGAACTTGCGTAACCAAATATACCATTTGGGGTAAGGCTAATTTAGAATTAATCAAATCCGTCCCTACAGAGAGTCTGGCAACTCTGGTATATTGACTGTTAATAGTAATTGTCAATATACTTGTATTCAGTACTTCATTATATTATACTGTGTATTTAATATTATTATAATCATTATTATATCTAGTAATCAGTTTGTCAGTAATTGTCGTAAGTACATTAAACAGAGTGCAGTGTTTACACGAGACTGTGGACCAGTGACCTACAGATCCGGTTGTGATCTTCCGTGTAAGCAGTAAGTTTTCTCTCAGATCTCTGCTTGAGATCTGACTAGAACCTCTCATAGAAGAGAAGACCTAAGTTTGTGCCTCTGATCAGCGTGTCAAGGCCCTCTATTTGATTTCGGCAGTGAACAAGTAGAGCGAGAATCGACCCCTCTCGCCGTTCGCTGTTGTTTATAGACTAAACGAACTCACAGCAGTACCCCTAACCAGGTTGGCTGTAGAGATCCCCGATTTTGGCAAACTACCTTTCGGGAATCTGGTATATACATAAGTTTGTCTAACCAGGCAAACGCGCTGACCTTCTGTGTAACTAGAACTTGTCTGACCTAAGTAAGTAGAGTAAGCCAACGCGGTTTATAACAAATCATATCAAATCAATCGTTTTGGAAGTGAAAGAAATCTCCGGGTCAGTCAGTTCATTACACAAATTCATATTTTTAATTATTTTTATTACGGATTTATCCGTAATTTCAAAAAAATTCTCCAACTTCTGAGGGGCTCCTCCCCCCAGACCTCCCGCTGCTTGTTTGCCATAATGTTTTCGAGATTCATTAGTTCTCAGAGTTTTCGAAACAAGATTACTGCCTTTGTTCTGAATAATATTAATTTAATAGCTATTTAACTAATTCTTAATTAGTTTAACTGTAACACCAAAACATCTGAATAATGTGTGTCAATAATATCGAAAATTGGTCATGATATGTGTTAGATAGAACAGGTGCCAATTAAATCTTTTTGAACATTTGCATTACGGATTTTCGGTAATCGCAAAAAAATTTTCTCAACTTCAGGGGGGCTCCGCCCCCAGACCCCCCGTCGTGTATATAGGGCGTATTTCACATATTTTGTAATCGTGCATTACTGTTCAGTAGCATCACCATTCTAAGTACATTTTCATACGATTAAATTATGTTTCACTAATCGACATTTTTATAAAGAATACAATTTTTGCATATAAAATACGCTAGAACAATAATTTTACCTGGACGCAAAATTTCTTAACGGGACGCAACTTAAAATTAGCTGGACGCAAGGTTGACGCAAATCCGAAAACCAAAAAAAACCCTGGTGGGGGGCGGGGGTTGGGTGTGTTCGGAAAGTTCCCCCCATTCGAGGAGCCCCGCATAAACCCCTCCCATAAATTCCGACCTCCCCCCCCATTCAGAGTTGGACATGGACACATTTTTTCTGACCGCGACCGCCCCGCGACTGCAGACGTCGTGACCGCGACCGCCCGCGTCCGCGACCGCAGCCCGCAGGCTAATTTTATGACCGTAAAAGCTTGACTTTTTAACATTCAATTCTATGCAAAAAATTCACTTTTCTAATTTTTAAGGCATTTACAATGTTTTTTCAGCTACATCGCTGCAGTCGGTATGCATATATGCCGTTTAGGGCTGGTGCAGCTTAGATATATAGTTTTCGACAGCGCAATTGAAAATTACACATTTTGGTTTCGTTGCTACATTTGGAGTGTTCGATAGTGGAATTCTGTGCGCAGGGTGAGTTTTTTCACTTTAGGTTTGAGGTTTACCAACCAACCGAGCGGCAGCAGCAGCACAGTACCTAAATTAACACTGCGTGAAGCGTTGGTTTCCCTCACTTCGAGTATTTTTAACCTTTAACATGTATCAAATGTTATGGCATTGATTGAAACTTTCAGAACGTATTGATTGAATTGAATTGGACTGAATTGATTGAAAGTTAGTTAGCCAGCGCAAAAACCGTTCATTTTGGCATCTAAATGTACGAAATTAAAATTCCTGCTGTTTGATTACAACGAAGAGGGACTATTAATTAACGTTCCTGTCAATTGTCACATGAAACAAAAGGTCCAAATTTCAGAAAAAGATTCGATAGTGATCGCGGAGTAAACTTGAAAATTTAAAATCTTTTGTCTTTTGCTGGTAGCTCATGGAAACGAACAGAAACCGGCATAAAACTAATAAATTTACAAAACTGAAATTAGACAAAAAGGAGTAAGCAGATTAGAAACCCGAAACTACATAGAGCCAGAATTGACAGTCCTATCCAACCAACCAAAACGTTCTACTAAAATAACAAATGTGGAGCTGATGAAATAAGGAAAAGTTGAAAAAATAGGAAATTTATTCTACAAATTGGCCTAAATTGTCATGATTTGATAGAAATCTGCGGTCACTGCGGTCATGAAAATTTGACCGCGACCGCCCGCGGGTACCCGCGGATACCCACGGTTACCCGCAACCGCGTCCAACTCTGCCCCATTAATCCCAAATTGTAACTGTTTGTAATTTTTATTATTAATTTATTATTGTTTTATTATTAATTAATAATTATTAATTTATTGTAATTTAACCCCCTCCAAATTGTACCATTTTACCCAAAATTTTTTAACTTCGCCGGATTTTTAACGAAATTTTAGCTAATTTAGCTTTAAAAACACCTAAAATTAGTTATATGTTTAACGATTTTTAGCAGTGTTTACCTAAGAAAACCTAACAATTTGGTCAAAAAATATGCCCCCGTTTTAAGCTCACAACTTTTGCTTTATATTAAGCTAACAAAAGCTGAATCGAAATTTCAGATTCGTGCTCAGCGCCCGGAAACCTCTGTTGGCAAGTTTTCAGCAAAATCATGGACAAAACAATTTTGATCCCCTTGGTCCCCCTAAGCCTAACCTACTAAAATTTTAAAATTTTTAAAAAATTTTAAAATTTTAACATTTTTGCATTTTTGAAATCAGCAGGTCCGAAAGCTCACCCCTACCAAATTTCAACTCAATCTGTCAAATTGTACTTCTTGCTTGCTACAACAATTAGTTTCATCAAATATGAAATTTGAAAAGAAAATCATTTTATCCATTGTTTTGGAACTAGTGTATTTTCTTTTCTTTCTTTTCACTTTCACAGTATTAACCAACAATATTAACTGACAGCCAATCAGGAATAACAGACTGATTGCAGCTATAGGGTCTTACCTCGATTCCCCCCTACCCACTCAAAATCCTTAAAACTCGACCAAATGAGCTGAAATTTGGTATGGGTAAGCTTTCGACTACGCTGAGTTCAAATATCGCAAAAATTTTTTCGATTTCGCGAGATTCGATGTTTTATCGATTTCTAAGGGAAACCGGAAAGTTTTTGCCTTCGATTTTGCTGAAAAAATGTTGTATCGGGGTTTTCGGAGTCGCAGAACACGAATCTCAAGTCCGTTTTTCGATTCAGCTTTTTGTTAGCGTAGTATAAGCTATAGCAGAGTTGGTCGGGGCCGCGGGTACCCGCGGGTACCCGCGGGGCGGGGCGAGTATCACCAAATTTCAATACCCGCACTACCCGCGCGGGTATCTGTGCGGGCTTAACCTAAAACTTTTAACTATTTTTGTCTAAAACTAAGTAAAATTTACTAGTTAAGCAGAACATACTGCATTTGTATTTTCACCTTTCATTTAGTTTTGAAAGTTTTCTGAACTGTAATAGTGGGTCTGTGCTACTTTGCTTAAAAGAGCGGACCAGTCGTGTCGGCACGACTCATATGTACTTTCAGCGATTTCAAACCCGATAAAACTTAAACGTTTGCGTGACTATATACTGTAAGATTTTCAGTCTTCTTATCCGACACAGTTCCTGAGTCTACAATTTTTAGTGACGTTTGCTTAATAAACCTAGAATTGTATTAATTTAGTTGAACCTAGTTGAATGAGTTTTCAAAAATATTTATTTAGTTTTTAATATTAATCTGTTGCCGGATTGTAGATAAAAGTGTTCTTTTTATGATTAAAAATAGGTCACTTACGAACTAAAGCCAATATAGGCACAAGTAATAGCGACAAAGCAACCAGGAACGGGAACATAAATAGGAACAAAACTGCCTTTAAAAAGGAGCGGAGACCTAATTTTAGGAATAGGAGCAAAAACTGGGTTCTAACAAGAATCGGAACGGAGACCTATTTTTACGAACCGAAAGGAAATTCATTTTCAGGAGCAGGACTGAAAACAGATGTTTGTTTGCAGCAACCACAATTCCAGTTTAATTTCAGTAACAGGAACGAGAGTCTAATTTCAAATAGGGGTATATTTTACACCCATAATTTCCACCATGATTCTCTTCTTGATTGAATGCTTATTTGAGCTTGCGGGTGGTCGGTCAATGTATAAAAATCCTATTTGCTAGACTAAATCCGCATATTAAGAAAAGTCATATCGGTTCCTGGAGTTTATCCGATTTCGTTCCTGTTCTTGTTACTGAAATCATATTCCTTCCGTTCCTGTTATTATTTCTGTTCCTGTTTAAGGTTTTAGATGTCACTTTAAAACGTCAAGCTTTTTCGAAAGCCATCAAGAATTTAATGATTATTTTTCTTTTTCTTTTATTTGTTTTAATTTTCAAAAAATCCGATGCACTATTTGCTTGCAACGCATTTTTACCATTATTTCAGTGTATATTTCGCACTAAGAAAGTTAACGATGAAACAGACAAACCTAAAAAATGAAAATTCCCGTTATAATTTAGTTTTCCGCAAAAGCGTGGCGAAAACATTTTGCGGGTATCTTGCGGGTATCACTTGTCTGCGGGCCGCGGGCCGCGGGGCGGGGCGGGGCGGGTACCATTCTGCGGGCCGAGGGCCGGGGCGGGTAGCAAAAATCCGGCCCGCGACCAACTCTGAGCTATAGATCTAAGCTTAAGATGTAAGCTTATACTGAGCCTGCAAAAAGCTGAATCGAAATACGGACTTCAGATTTGTGTTCTGCGACCTCGAAAACCCATATATGCATCTTTTCTGCAAAATCGAAGACAAAAAATTTTTTGGTTGGTTTCCCTTGGAAATCGAAAAAACTCGATTTTCGCGAAATCGAAAAATTTAGCGGTGTTTGAACTCAGCGTAGTCGAAAACATACCCATACCAAATTTTAGCTTATTTTTTCAAGTTTTTTGAGTGATGGGGGTAATCGAAATAAGACCCTAGCTATATATCTGGTTTCAAGTTACCACGAAAATAAAAATTAAGTGTTTGCTAATACAGTTTGCTGAAACGAAAAACTGCCTGTTCCTTGCCTTTTCAGAACTTAATACACGGTGTCTCATCTTAGTCGACTGCAAAGCCGTTTTAAGAGCCTAAAACACGATGCGCCAAGCAATGTATAAATTCAATGGCCAATGACCAATGACCATTCCAAGAACTTAAAACACGGTATGGCTGAAAGTTTCACCCCTGCCCTCGGGCTCTTCACAAACAAAGTTTGAGCCCGATCGGTGCACTCCTCCGTGTATTATTAAAAACTCTCCAACATTAGGCAATTGCTAGGCAACAAATTTCCCTATTCTAGGTAGTGAACTATCGCGCACTACCTAATTATAAATATTCGGCATAACATATTACATCTCTCGACCCTTCTCAAATTCATCTGTTTACTGCTATTAGTATTACGTACCAAGAGTAAAGTACTACGTAGTACTATTTATGCAAATACATACCTTAACTTGACTTTCTGTCATGTCAAGACTAGCCGCCAATTTTGCTCGTTCTGGGCCCGCCAGATATTGAGTCTTCTCGAATGTTCGTTCCAACGCCCATATCTGAGGTCCAGTGAAAGTAGGACGACTTTGCTTTCTGCTGGTGCTTCCAGAATTAGATAAGGAAGTTCGTTGAGAATGACCTAAGACAATGAAAACATACACTGTTTTTCAATGCACACAAATCCCATATCTTCATTTAAGTGTAAGGTAATCACAGACAGTGTTGTTCACCGGATTTGTTTCAGACAAGTTATCCAGGCTAACAATGGATGCGCGGTCGCCGTAGTTACAGAACTGTGACCAGTTCCCATGGGCCCGCGGGTACTCACGGTAACCTAAACTCTCAATCAACTCTCGTTTGCATTAATCTAAACAAAAAGTGGATCAAAGACGGACTTAAGGTAAGCTTGTTCTAGACCCAAAGACCTAGTTCTCAGCAAAATCATATTTTCGATTCCATTTGGTTTGTCTTTAGAAAGGTTAAAACTTTAAATCTTCAAAATTTTAAGTAAAATATTACCAATTCTTCAGATATGTGTTGGAATTTGAAGTTGGATACACAGAATTTGAGCTAAATTGACTGACTTCTAAGAAGGATCTAAAGCATTGGTGAAGATATGTAGGTTACTCGATAATCTGGAGGTTGGAGATTGATTCTAAATTTTGGGTCTGGGTAAAACCTGGCCCCGGTCCCAATCCGGCGCACGAAGAGTTGAATAAGTGGGTAAAGCCCGGCGCACTAGCCCGGCGTACTTACGGTGTAAATTCTTATGCAGTATAACAGGGGTAGGGGGCAGCTCTCTTCGACAAAGCATACTCCCCTCCGTTTGGTGGGGGGTAGAAGAAAAGAGGTCCCCATTTGGTGGGGGGATGAGCCAACAGCCAATCAGATAGCAGAAACCCCCTCCCCGTTTCGTTGGGGGGGGGGGGGTAAAGGCAGAGGATTACGGTAGTTTTTGTTCTATTTGAAAATGGGTCCCCGCTTGGGGGGGTCGCCATTCGCCAACAGCAAATCAGATTCAGCCAATCTTAGCCTGACTTGGCGAACCCCCAAACGGGAACCCCCTTCTGCTTACCCCCACCAAACGGGGGACCCTTTTGCCTACCCCCCCCCCCTCCACCAAACGGGGACCTGTTTTTGCTGACCCCCCACCAAACGGGGAGGGGGTATGCTTGTCGACTCCACCCCCCCCCCCCACCAAACGAGGGAACATTCGCGTATTGTGGGCGGAGCACCGTTACGCAATGCCAAGATGAGAAGCCTCTAGTGGCTTACTCTTCCTCTATGTATAATATAAAGGAATTAATTATGGACTCTTGCCATAGGTTATTGGTTATAGTTAGCAGGCATAAGCTGCATAGTCATTCCTAAACCCTTCAAATAATATAAAATTAGGCCACAAAATAAACCCGGTGGTCATGAATGGGACGGGGCCGAATGGCTACATAGGCCGGATTCAGTACCGGGCCGGGTAGGTCTATCTCATTAAAACAGGCAAAAAATATTAACCACATTTGTAGTTAGTAGCATATTCGGCATTATATATATATATATATATATATATATATATATATATATATATATATATATATATATATATATAATCGATTTAAAATGAATTGGGATGTTAAGATGGTAATATCAGTTTACTAACAAAGTGTAGTCATTCAAGTACTCTCAGGATTACCTAACCCGTTTCTGCATAAAAATAAAGTGCCTACCTGGTTTGTGAAATCTGAAGGGAGCGGCGGCCGCAGCAGCCGCCACAACAGAAGCGGAGGAGGGAGAGACTGCTGTGGATGAAAACGTGGATGCGATCGAAGCGGATGAGGACTGTGGATGGGGTAGAGTGGAGTTTAAAATAGCTCCAGGATGCCAAGAAGACATTGGCGGAGAAGGGTTTGCATAGAAAAATAAAGGGCTGGGCAGACAGGGAATCAGAGAACCCGGCTGGCTGGATGGAGAGATTATCAATCGATTAAAATCCATTCGAATGGACGAATTGGATGGACAAGTAAAGAATGATGAATGCGGGGAGGGGGAGACTCCATGATGACTTAAAATATTTTCCACAGAATGAGACATCGCACAGTTTTTCTCTGTCTTTCTCCTTCTATTTTCTTCGTCTGGAGAGGAGGATTCCTCTTCCGCAGATCCACCGTCGTTCACCGATTCATAGAACGACTCTGTTAACATCTTTTCTAACTCGTTCAATTTCATTTAATCACTAACAACCTGAAACAAGTTGCAAAAATAGGCATGGCTTCGCTTATGCTGGAATATTTTAGGAGTATACCGTAATTGGGACGTGTTACTAACAACACTAACAAGTTTTAATTCTGAAGTCCCTTTAGCTGTAAGCTTGACACACGGAGCTAATGAAAAGCGGAAGCGGTAAAAGGACTTTAGATTCGTGTTTTTTGACCCAGAAAAAATATATATTATACGACTTTTCAACAAAGTCGGCGACAAAAATGTTTCGGTTTCCCTTGCTCCCCCTCCCCCTTTGCGAATCGAAAAAAGTCGAAGTCGACAAATTATGCTATATTGAACTCATTGTAGTTGAAAACATGTGGTCGAAAATATATGAGTCGACCAGAGATGAAACCGGGTCACTATTTGCTGACCCGGTGACCCGGTGACCCATTCGACCCCTGACCCGGTGACCCGGTATTTCTGAAAATTCAGGTTTAAGCTTGCAAAAATTTAAAAATACTTTATTGGGGTAATGGGGTGCGGTGAGTGATTTTTAACCATTTTGGACATTTTTGACGAATAAATATCAAGTTGGGCAAAGGTTTTGCCTTCCTTAAAGTAGTAGCATTGGAAGTGAATATTGTATTAAGTAAGCCGGAAAAATACAACGATTTGCACGATTTTTCAATCAGTAATGTGAAGTAAACTACATTGCGAATCAAACAAATTGGACAAAATACTTTGCCAAAGTCATAACATCATCTAATTCTAATCATAGGGTTTAACATTAACACATTTCTGTTTTATCATTATATATTTTAGAAAAATATTTCATTTAGTTGTATGATTGAAGTTTGACTCTGCGGAAATTCTTTGGAAATATTTTTTCGTATGGCTAGGATTAAGAGAATATGAAATAAAATCAATCACAATTGGTTACTGAAGATATGTAGTAAGCCATAACAAATGCAAAAAATGCAAAGTAAAACTCAGAATCTGTAATGTAAGAAATGAAACCTTGTTTTGCTGAGATTTTCTTTCTTACCGAGTAGAAACCCACAGTCTGAGTCTCTCCCTCCAAACATAATCGCAGCAGCGATAAATCACGTACAGTAGATGGAGAATTTTAGATTTTAAAATAAAGATTTCAGACTCTCAGGGCCCATGTAATAGTTATCATTTTCTTGTTAAGATTCAACGCAATCATTTTAGTTTCAAAGCTAGATCTAAGTTTGACACGACATTACAAACATTATGAGGCCACTACTACCGCGACAAGCATTTAAAAAAACCTACACGATTAAGTTGAGAATATTTCTATTGCTAGTTTTTGAGTAATTGTTGAAGTTTTCAGTTGGCAAAAATTGGTAAAACTTTGAAAAATATCCTATAACAGCAAAAAATCCCTCCAATCAAAAATACCGGGTCAAGATTCAAGACCGGGTCAGAGCTCCTGACCATGTGACCCGGTCCATATAGTGACCCGAACTGACTCGGTGACCCGGTGACCCGGTGACCCGGTTTCATCTCTGGAGTCGACTATGGGGTCGATGATTGTGGACAACTTCAAAAAATCTAATTGACTCAATTTCAAATATTTTATAGCTTTCTAATGGAACAATGAATCCTAATAGTAGAGATGTACGCTGAGTTTTGGCACCGTAATGCCAATTTCTGCAATTTACGACGTCCCGGGCTGCCACCATTTTGGACACGTCAAGTTAACGGAAGGCCTCTCTACCGAACGAATGGCCAGAGCTAATGGGCTCAAATTTATACCAGGCAGTTTGCAATGTTAGTGCTGTCTATTGGAGTAACCAGAGCCGACTTCGGTGATGTTTGGACGGCGACACTAGCTACCTGAGCTGAGCTTGACGCGCGGACCTGTGCAGTAGTAGTTTTTTAGAGCTAGAATCCTTAATATCCCCTCAAAAGATGCAGCTTTGTATATATCATTCTTCATGCTATTTCTGACCTGTATGCAAAAAATTACTCAAAGTCCAGATCCAGTTATGAGGGGGAATTTCACACCGGCGCAAACACTGAACCGTGACGCACTTAGCTCTTCATAACAAGAAACTTTACATTAAATCAGAAGAAACTTTAAACACAAGGATTCATCTTGAAGATCTGTGGTTCAATGTGCGCAATGCAACATTGAAAGCCAGTTTAGCTAAATTATGGGGGAACAGATAACGAAATAAAAACGTTTAGTCAAAACTGAGCCAAATACAAAAATACAATAGAGACTGCAATGGGGCAGCAGTCAGCAACATTCTTTCCTGAACGCCAAAAAATGATGCAGCCGAGTCGAGTCATTTATGAAAGGGATTACGGTAGACAGATATTACCTTAAACTTCTAGCCAATCAAAAATTTCACTATTGAAATGAAATTCCATTAAAAGTTGCATTTAAAATAATGACTTTTAGCAAATAGATTGAAAATTTATAAGCCTATTTCATTTTAAGTCTGAAGGCTTTCAGTTGTAAAGTATTATTTTGTGTAAAGAAAGCCACCCTCAACTCATTCAAAGTTTAAACATATTAAATGGATTTGGAAAGATTTTATTGCTCCCACAGTAGGAGATTGCGGAAATTCAAACTGTCATGCAGATAGATGAAAAGAATTTTCTCTCGCACTCTAAATAATAATACATAAAACTAAACAAAATACTACAACACTGAAATACACTATTTCCTGAAGTTCGTTCTATAATTGTAATAATTTTCCGAACAAACTGGCTTGGCAAATCCCTTAGGAAACTTGATTCGTAATAATAAATAACAATATAATAATAATAAAAGTAAATGTTGGCTTAAATGATGGATAATAACTATGGAATAGCGAATCGTTTAATGCGGGTTTCTTAAAGATTGTATTAGAAAGCTTCAGATAAAAAGGGGTATAGAGAGAGAATGTAGCTGTAATCAAGCGACCACCTTTTGCTAGATTTACGTTTTATGGGCCTCAAATAATGGCAACATTGCACGTTTTCTGATTGAATTGATATTGTTATTACCGGAAGGCGTTAACTGCTGGAAAATTGCTTAGAAGGGGGCCCTTTTGTCAACAATAAAATTTACACTTCTGTCGCTCATTAGCTCAGACTGTCAGTATTTCTATATAGTTGAAAAATTTGGAGGCTTAACATCTACTATAATATTATCATTGATGATGTCACTGCTACAAGAAAAGTTAAAACAAAAAATCTACGTATGTCCCCCGTTTTAATCCGTGAACGGCAGGTCCATAAGGTTAATTCAATGGCGATACATACATGCATATATACCTGCAAGAATATGGGATACACTGAGAACTAAAGATTATAAATGTTTGTATACATGAATCGTTTTTGATTGGGTTGTATATATTATATTAGGAATCCCTTCCCCCGCCTTTTGTGTGAAGTTAAACACCTTTAAAGTAATTTCATCGCAAATGGGTCTGTCTTTATACAGAATGAAATTTTAAATGATTTCAATCTTTTCATTCAATTTAAGCGGGGTCGTTTATGATAGCATAGGAAAGGAGAAAGGGGAAATATTCATGATGACTACAATTTCCGATGAATATTCAATTTTAATACCTTCCTCTTTCAATCGGTGGGAAAGCATTGAATAGACACACCGATACTAAAGGCGTCAGTTTGTCTCTCTATCTCCATTTCATTATTTGGGTTGGTTGGTAAAATTTAGTTGTCAACAAATCAGAAAATTTCACGCTGAACAAGTCTCATCCATGACATGCCTGCTATAGATCTCTAACTCCTATATTGTCGTATCGTCTGAAGCCATAAGCCCTCTCTGATAGACTAAAGTGGAGTTAAAATCAGCTCCACATGTTCATGACAAGACATATATCTCTTACTCTAATCTTTCTTCAATTTTTTCAGATTTTTTCGATTTCTAAGGGGGACCAAGGGTTTATCCAATTTTTATCTTGGATTTTGCTGAAAAGATGGGTTTTCCGGGTCGTAGAATACGAATCTGAAGTATTTTTTGATTCAGCTTTTTGTTAGCTCAGTATAAGCTGCTCACACCTTAAGCTTCAGTCTTTAGCTTATACTGAGCTAACGAAAAGCTGAATCGAAAAACGGACTTCAGATTCGTGTTCTACGACCGCGAAAACCCCTATATACATCTTATCAGCAAAATCGACGACAAAAAATTTTCTGTTTCCCTTGGTTCCCCTTGAAATCGAAAACATCGAATTTCGCAAAATCGAAAAATTTTGCGATATTTGAACTCAACGTGGCCGAAAAGATACCCGTAACAAATTTTAGCTCATTTGGTCAAGATTTAAGGATTTTGATTGGTGGGGGGGGGGTAATCGAGATAAGACCCACAAAAAGTTCTTAGTTCTTAATAAAACTAGAAAGAGTAACAAAGTCTGCGGATGATAGGAGGAATCATTCACATGCCTATATCGCTAAACTTATTGGATATATTTAGTGTGGAAGGTAAAACTCACTTACAAAATCTTTTGCGCATCCCCCCAGCCCTAACGGATATCCGCCCTAACTTTTGATGTTTTATCAATAACTTTGAAATTTTTTATGGGTGCATACTGGAAGCAGATGAATTCAAAAATTCAAAATTTCTAAAATTTAAAATTTTTTAAATTTTATGGTTTTAGTTTGGGAAGGGGGACCACGGGGACCCGAAAAGCTTTTTGAAAAAAGTAGCGGAAACCGCCCAATATGGGTATCTTTCGAAAGCTCTCGTTGAGTAGATAAAAAGTTATAATAGGGCCAAGCCGCCAAAACGTACGAAATGTTAGTTACGGAGCTTCGAAGGGGTGAAAATGGCGAAAACCGGTCAAATTGGTAAGATCAGCAAAATCATAAAATGCAGTTTCCATGGCTTTTCGCATTTTCGCAATGAAAGTTTGAAAAATTTTGAGCACTGTTTACCTGTTTGTGTGCTCTATTCAAACGAAACGAATCCTGCCTTGGCTGTAAGTCGTGGCCGCAATGCCGTTACCTGACCTGGTGATAGAGGGCGTTGTACGTAGATTAAAATAAAGCGTAATCCGTCTCAGACTCAATTCTTTTACACGTAGAATTAGTTGACTTTCTAAAATGAAAGTTTAGCATAAATTCCTTTGCCTAGACAATACTGGTGTTTTGTTTTATGCTGTTGTCCTTTTGTCCAAGACGAACATGAGTCAATCGCAATTTTACCTTGTGTCTTGAATGCCGCCAGTCCTTTGTTAATCTGATTGGCTAAGAGAACCAAATTTACTGCCTAAGGCCCTATTTCTTTGAAGGCTAAAATGTTCGGAATAAACGGACGAAAAATCGGCCATTAATAGTTTAATTACCTGTTTTCTTAATGCTGGGTTCCCTATCAAAACGTCTAAAGTCAAAACGTCTAACGTTCATAACGTCTACGGACGAAACGTCTAACGACGAAACGTCTACTGACGAATAATTTTTATAAAATTGTGTCATACGTTCAAAACGTCTAAGCTTTCCCAACTTTTGGTGATTATTTTTACTTATTTTGTATGGGTCTGGGTCAGTTTTCCTAAAGGCCGCTTTGGGTATGGGTGGCACGGTCTTGCCAAATCTTGAATTTGAAGTACTGGTATTGTGCCAAATATGCTTCTTATTTTCTGCACTAGCTTCAGTATTCAACTAGTCATTGCCTATTCACTGAATATTTACTGAATACTGATTATTGACTGTAATCAGAAAGATGGTGCAATAGATTTCACTAGCTGAGCTGATTACTTATAATTTTAAGCATAAGTTCTAAAATTTCTAGAATTGAAAAGTGTAATGTAAATTGTAAATTGTAAATTTTATAAATGTTTCAAGTAATTTTCACATCCTGGCTTTTCAGAAATATTTGAAAACTAAACACAATTTAAAATGAAACAATAAACTATGTAGACGTAGAGTATAATTTAATGTGATGTTAGAATACATTTACTTCAAAATAACATTAAAACTGATTTGCTTTCTTTAAAAATGGTTTTAGACGTTTTGAACGTGTGACACAATTTTAGAAAAATTAGACGTTTTGTCAATAGACGTTTCGTCGTTGGACGTTTCGTCGGTAGACTTTATGAACGTTAGACGTTTTGACTTTAGACGTTTTGAACGGACACCGTAATGCTGGATTAAACGGAATTAACTCGCTTAGTCAGACCGTTTTTACTCCATTTAATCCGTCATTAAAACGGCGATTAAAAATTTTAATCCGCCAACTTTTAATCCGCGTATTAAAAACTGTAACGAGATTAAAATCTAACTGACAACGCGGCAGGCGGATTAAACTAATTAAAATTAATCTTTAAATAAACAGCGATTAAACAGGTCGAATTAAAATTAAACGGCTGATTTTTTATCCTCGGTGCATTAAAGAAAAATTAAATTTAATCCGTTTAACTCTTTTAGCTGGCTTGGATTAAGATTTAATCCGTTTAACCCCGGGGGCCCGTTGCATAAAAGATATTACTAATAAATTATTAGTGATTAGTTGATTAGTGCAGCAGTATTAATGAAGAAAGCTATTAATTTGGCCAACAATGTTTGGTGTTTTTGGATTATTTTGTAGATAATGAAGTGAAATTAAAAAATGGCTAAAAGTTTCTATAATTTTCTTAAACTCAATAGTTTTGATCACAAATATAAGAGAAATCCCGATTTTTGAAGGTTATTACTTTGACTTAGTTCAAATTTTAATTTTACACCAATTTAGAGTATATAGTACGTTAGTGCATCCCAAAAGCTACAAAACGATATATCCCTCAGGTTCTTCCACAACTTTAGCTATTTATAATCAAACTGCTACACGAATCAACTAAAAACTAATAATTTATTAGTAATACCCTTTATGCAACGGGCCCCAGGTGCAGTTTCTTTAATGCGGATTAATTTTAATCTAATCCGTTTAATCTTAAAGGAAATATGGCGTAAGACACAATTCATATAGGACAACTCTACAGCAGTGTGAATGATTTCCTTATCACTACAGAAAGACATCAAGTAACAGAGATAAGACATCAATGTGAACCAAGCTTAATCCGCTACTAACTGCGATTTTAATGCATTTTGGCATTGTATAGTTATGTATTACTGGATTAGCTATAAATGATTTTACAATAATTCGTGAAATAGGGTAATCGATAAATGGTTGCGGTGTTAGAACAGTTCGTACTTCAGATTTAGTTAGATTTCTGAAAACTTAGAGGGCTGCTTTGATTGCTATGTGTATGGGGAATAACAGCTTTTCTTGCCAAAATACAACTAAACAGGGGGATTCCATTCAGTTCCAGCGGAATACGGAATAAAAATTTTGTCGTCTCCGATTTTGTTGTTGAAAGCTTGTCGCTCAACAGAAGGCGGTCTTTTGATCCAATTCCAAATTTTTAGCAAAAACAACGTTGTTGAACAGTTTTCAGCAAAAACAGCAGAGCTTGAAAAATTATTTTTTGACAATTTTTAAAGGTGCAGTCAAACTGTGGACGACTTCGCCGACAGATTTCCTTCCTCCGCTTGTTCACTTGTGATGTATTTGCGAATTAAGCAAGACTGAATTACTGGGACTACGGTATCGCAGTTTAATTGTGTCACCACCACTCATTTCTACAACTCACTTGAAATTATGATAATAGGCTTTTGCCTTGGCAGGAACACAACAACAGCAACAACAGCAACAACAACAACAATCAAAAACTTTGAAATATACTGAAATATTCTATAATGGCACAATTTATGAAATCAAAGCCATTATCAATTATATACCATTCAAAATAAACCTATTTTCTTGAAAGATCATGAAAATTATTTCTTAAGGAAAGAATGAAAAAAGGCAATTGCAACAGCAATAGAAGCAATAGAGGAAAGAGTGAGCCGTCAGTCTATTCTAATATCCCGATTAGAGAACCGTTTATATTTGCGATAATGTCCTTCGGCACACTTCAAAAGATAGATATTTTTCTTAATCATAATATATGTTTTATCAAAAACTCTCTCCGACAACATTGTATGCAGTAGACTTTTAATAAAAAGTATATGAAAACTTGATACAAACTGTTGTATGTACTACTCAGATATTTGCAACGATCATTGTAAACGTTACAGTATCCCAGTCAGAAAGAGGCGGCGGCAAGTTATTATATAAATGACATTTATGGGTTCCCTGTTCAATAATCCGTATTAATTATATCACTTTAGATTCATCATTATTACAAAAATTTTTATGGAAAGAAATCCGGTTCTTTTCGAATCTAAAATGATCCAATAAATACATTTAATATCAACATTAGTACATTTTGAACAGAAATGCATTCCATAATAATATGATACTTCAAAAGCTTTAACCGTCAATGTGTTATTCAGAAGGATTCCTGTCATCAAAAAGACGTCTATGTTCCTGCACTAATCGATAACCACTATATATCACAAATATGCATTCTATAAAAAGTTGTGGAAAGAAATGTGAGTGTAACTCTTACACAATTGTAGATGTTGCTCTAAAATGCTTCTGTTCAACACATGTGATAAATTGACACAGTATGGAATAAAGCTTCGTGTAAGGTGTGGTGCACATTCCGAAGCAGATGCAATTTACCGCAACCCCTTTATTTCATGAGTGGACACTGTGCACATAGCACATAGTAGATGAATTTTGGGACGAATAAAACAGCCCCGGCCCGGCACCGGTCCCCGACCCTGTACATAAAACAAGGCACCAGCGTAATATAATATTATCATTCTAACTTCAAAAATTTCCGAAGCTTAAAACATTCTCAGTTCAGAAGGTGTTTATTTATTTCTTTGTTGAGGGAACAAACACTGTAAAGGCACTACATCAGGGTTGTCAAGTGTTGCTCTCCGTAGTGAAGGTGTTTTAGTTCAGAACTGTTAGATTAGTTATATATATATATATATATATATATATATATATATATATATACATATATATAAATAAATAAATATATATATATATATATCAAAAGTATATAATAGCAAGAGTGGGAAGCTTAGCCCTTCCTAATGGAAATGGTCTGCGAGATGCTCGGCACATTAAGGCCGAAAACTCGGGAGGTCCCACATTGTTCAGCATGTGTTTATATGCGTTTGAACTAAAAACGCATCTGATTGGCTAAGTCCCTTACCTCATGTCAAATTTATGTGTATACGTGGACTGGACCCCCCGAGATCTCATGGGGGAGGTCCCACTTAGCGTTGTTAAGCGTGTGTTATGCGATTGAACTGAAATGTATTTGATTGGCGACTTAGCAACCGTAATCCTGCTTCCCTATCAAAACGTCTAAATTCAAAATGTCTAACGTTCATAACGTCTACCGACGAAACGTCTAACGACAAATCGTCTATTGACAAAACGTCTATTTTTTCAAAATTGTGTCACACGTTCAAAACGTCTACACTTTCACAACTTCATGTGAATTTGGTTCTATGCTTGTAAATTTTGAAAAAAATGTGACTTGGGTTGCCGCTTTTTCACAAAAAGGCAACTCTTTCATCTGGGTATGTCCGTTTTTATTATTCATCATCTGGTGGACCACCCCTGTCCCCCCTCTAACTTTTGCTAAGGTTGACCGATTTGGCTGAAATTTGCGGTGGGGGTTGGGGGTGGGGTGAAGTGTTGACTGAAGCGCGGGCAGTCCGATATCTCACGGATTCCGGGAATGGCAGCTCCCGGATTTTTTTAGAATGGTAAGGGGGGAACCAAGGGAAACGTAAAAATTTGTTGTCTCCGATTTTGCTTAAAAGTTGGTCATAGGGTAAGTCGACAACGCTGATTTCGAAACTGAAACCGAAATTTCCGGAACATTTACGGATTTGGAGATATTGGACTCAGAAAATTCCGGATTTTGAAAACTTTTTCCGAAAGTGGTCGATATGGGGCTCAAATGAAAGAACTCGTCGAGCTGAACAACTTTCCTTCTTGCGACATTTTCCGGAAATGTGCCTAGCGAAAGTTATGGCCGAAAAACTGAAAATCCGGGAATTCACCACGAAAATCCGGATTTTGAAAAATTTCTCCGAAAGTGGTTGATATGGGGCTCAAATGAAAGAGCTCGTCGAGCTGAACAACTTTCCTTCTTGCGACATTTTCCGGAAATGTGCCTAGCGAAAGTTATGGCCGAAAAACTGAAAATCCGGGAATTCACCACGAAAATCCGGATTTTTAAAAATTCCTTCAGTGGTCGACATGGTACTCAAATGAAAGAACTCGTCGAGCTGAACAACTTTTCTGCTTGCGGCATTTTCGGGAAGTGCGTGTAGCGAAAGTTGCGACCAAAATACTGTTGCATTCTTCTGAAAAAACCCGTGTCCCTAAGGGAAAAAGCAGCGGCAACCCATTCTCGCTACTTCGCTAGTTTAATTATTGACGATTAATTAAGTTTGATTAAATTATATTTCCTGCAAATTTTAAAATTTTCTTGTTGGTAGTTTTACTATTTGTATTACTTTCAATCATTCTGTCAGTTGGGTTATGAAGATTGAATTATGAATATATAGGAGTGACTCCTACTGGGGGTAGACTGCTCCTAGTTTTGGTAGACACACTCATACAAGGACAGTTAAAGCTACAGATCTAGGTATTGTTTAGCCTAGAAAACATTTTAGAAAAGTGGCCTCGTTAAAATGTGAGTTTTGGAAAAAGTAGCTTTAATCCACTATAACTTGCATTGTGGCCACTCTGCACGGACAAACTTAAGTCATGCGAATTTTCTAATCAAGACTTACAACTTTCTCTTGACAGTATTCTTCAATTCCTTACAGTTTTAGGGAACACAGTGAAAATTGATTTCGAGGACCAAAAATTACCATTTTTCGAAAAATCAAATATTGCAAGATTTCGACAACATTAATATGCTTTACGCACGCACTTTGGGACGATTGCCGAGGGCTATTTTTCATGGTTTAGCATTTTCTCTTTCTGTTCGAGAGGAATAAGTTCTTCATGGCCGATAAATCATTGCTTTTCAATCAGATAATGTACTAATCAAAAAATTGGTACTTCTCGAAAATATTTTGATAGCATCGAATTTGTCAAATGGACTAGTTCGGTCAATGTCAAGTTAATGTGCACAGAGACTCTTCGAGAGTCTACTACTAGACTGTTCGCGTATAGTCCATTAAGCCAATCATATGTGCCATAATGTCTAATTTTTAAGCAAATTTCGCTACTTTGTTAATAGTAAATGCCGTTTTGTCGAAAAGCCTTCAAATATCATTTGACAAATTAAGGATCTTACTTCGAAAAGAAAGTTTGTATGATATTATAATTTTTGCTTGAAATATAAGAAATATAAAACATAAAACTTAGGTATAAATAAACATAAGTGCTACTGCAGCGAAAGCATTTTTGGTTCTTTCTAGCGAAAATTAACAATACTGTTATTTACATCCAAAATGTACACTGCAAACCACGCCCAAGGCTGGTTAGCAAAATAACTCTCTGTAAGCTACAAGTGGTATGCTACCACTTGTTAGAAACGCTTTGTGAAATGAGTCTCTGTAAGCAACCAATTGGTTTAACCACTGGTAACCTTTAAAAGCTACCACTGGTAGGTTACCAGAGCTCGGTGAATACGGCCCTTAGATCAAGGTCATTCAAGGTCAATGGAAAAAAAATTTAAGAATATTAGATGGTAGTGTAAAAAGTCGAAATCAATTTTATTCTTCCAAGGAATCATATTCGAATGTAATTCACCACAATTAGACGGAAATTGCAAGCCTCTGGTGTCCACACTTTTTGCTCAGTCGCTATTCAGTTGTAATTCAAGGTAGCCGGTACCGATAGAATAGAATATGAATGAATGGCAACAAGACAATACTCAGTTCGAGTTCGCAAGTTTAGAGTTAATGAGTTCAGTAACCGGGCTGGTAATTATCGTTACCTGCCTAATAATATATCAGACATACTTTCAGATAACTGCGTTTAATGCATGTTGCATATTATTGATGCGCATAGAAAATCAAGTGCTGAATAGCTATGTAATTGATTTTTCTGCAAAAATAAGTGCAAAAATCAAGATAATAGTTTTATTTTTGTAGCTTATCTGCATTTGAAAATCAAATGTCCCCTTCGTACACGGACAATGAAGCCTAGATATTCTGGGTTTCAAAATTCTAACAAACTGTAACTGTAACAAACTGTACAAGAGTATGTTCATGAAAGCTTGGACAACTTCCCCAAAAAGTTCAGGGACTATAACCTATTTAAATTAAAATATTTAATAATTGGGTAGAATTCGGGTTTTATCTCGATTACCCCCCACCCCACCACTCAAAATCCTTAAAACTTTACCAAATGAGCTAAAATTTGATGTGGGTATATATGTTTTCGACCACGCTGAGTTCAAATATCGCAAAATTTTTCGATTTCGCGAAATTCGATTTTCTTCGATTTCTAAGGGGGGACCAAGGAAAACCGAAAAATTTTTTGTCTTCGATTTTGCTGAAAAGATATATATAGGGGGTTTTCGGGGTCGTAATGTAGAACACGAATCTGAAGTCCGTTTTCCGATTCAGCTTTTCGTTAGCTCAGTATAATCTTGCATCTAAATCTTAAATCTTAAATCTTTAAATTTTGCGATATTTGAACTCAGCGTAGTCGACAACATACCCACACCAAATTTTAGCTCATTTGGTCAACTTTTAAGGATTTTGAGTGGTGGGGGATAATCGAGATAAGACCCTAGAATTCTTACTAGTAATATTAATTTCCTTCACTCATCGAAAACTTCTAATAGAAACTAAAAAATCACTTATGGAAATGATATCAAAAGACTCTGAGATTACTATGTAATACGATAACAAATTTAGAACTAGATTTACAAAATCAGTATTAGTTCTTGTACAGGGAAAGGCAAACTAGTACAAAATTTCAGGTTTCCTAAAAGAGTCCTGAATTCTACAACATTCCTGAAAGGTTCAGGAATTATACAAAATTCCTGAAAATATTCAGGAATTATTTATAATTCCTAAAATTAAACTTAAAAAGGTATAATTTGGTGATGATAACAAGGCTTATACACAATTCATTTTACAAAGGAAATATGTATAATTCCTGAAATAAAGCGTAATTATACATAATTCCGTTCTATATAATTTCACGGTGACATACCTATACAAATGTTGATTGTTGTCTGATCAATGTCTCGAATGCGCATCGAATGTATCATTACTGAGAATATTTTGTTGTTGCATTGTGCATTGCACACACGATACACATTACACATGGTATTAGGCATAAAAGTTTCACTCACCGTCAGAAATATTCAGCTGAAAAGTGAAAAGAAGATCTGACGTAAACCCTCACCAGAAATGGAAGGATGCCTGTCTTTTAAAGAATTCTGTTTATTCGTGACACCATTTTCATGAAATTGACTAAAATAAAATTTTTAACTTGAAAATGACCATCTGTGAGTCCCAGTTGAACCCTTTAAACTCCTCCTGAGAGGGTGATATATTTTCTGGAAAAGTTGAAAACCATATTGCCTAAAGTCTTGATTGTTTTTAGGAACCAATTGCTCAATTCAGCAACATTAATAAACAGAATGAGAAAAGAGAGAAAGAGAAAATTGTTTGGATTGAATTGAAATCAATTTAGTTTAAATAAACTTCATTTTCTTCACCACAGAACGTCTTTAACACTTCGTCTCAAACGACTCATATCTGGGAAGAAGGACCTAAAATGAGGAAAACAAGCACTGGAACGAGCAGGACCGGGGGACCCTCAATTTATTTCCATTGTCTTTGACGCGTATGCCATAGAGGTGATCACTTTCCCTCTTAATATGTAGACTCGCCCAGTAACTGAATTGAAAACAAAATATGCTCTGTTAATAGGTAAATAACAGAGATGAGACCGGATCGCCGGGTCACTGGATCAGTTCGGGTCACTACATATATGGACCGGGTCACCGGGTCAGGAGCTCTGACCCGGTCTGGAGCTGGGTATTTTTAGTTGGAGAAGTTTCTTGCTGTTTAAAGCATATGTTTTAAAAATTTCCGCCAATTTTTTACCACCCGAATATATACTTCAATAATTATTCGGTGATTCTTCTTCAGTATATATACGCACACTTGACACTAAACTAAAGTGCACTCAATGCATCTACTTCCGTAGACGCACACTAGAATTTAGGCAAAAATCTTTCTGGACTTTCGCTGAATCTGAAAGGCATCTACTTCCGTAGAAGCACACTGCATCACTGATAATCCTATTTAACCCTGAATGTTCAAATTACTTACTTAGAATAAAATTACAGTTCTTTATATACAAAATAATATCATGATATAAAAATGCTATTGTTTATAAAAACTAAAATATCAGCTATGAGATAAAATTATCAAATTATCAATCAATTATACATATCATATGCGTTATAAAATTGTAATATAATTTTAAAATATTAAGTAGCTTTAAAAATGAATGTATAGTGTAGTGAATGCAAATTTTTGAAAAATAAGAGGAACTTTATCGAGGACGAGAAAATTATTTTGTAAAACTATAATACCAAATTTTTGAATAATTGAAAATTTTGAAATAATTTTAAAATAATTTTAAAATTCAGAGTTAAATAGAATTATCAGTGATGTAGTGTGCGTCTACGGAAGTAGATGCCTTTCAGATTCAGCGAAAGTCCAGAAAGATTTCTGCCTAAATTCTAGTGTGCGTGCGTCTACGGAAGTAGATGCATTGAGTGCACTTTAGTGTAATGTCAAGTGCAAAAAATCGAACAAGTTGTTTAAAACGTGTGGAATACAAACTTACGTAAAGATCTAGCATTCAAATCAAAGGTATAAGAATTAGTGTTAAAAAGTTTAACACCTGTTACAAATTCCGAAATTTAGCAACAATTATTATTCCGAAATAATAATAATAATAATAATAATAATAATAATAATAACAATAATTAAAGTATATATATAATAAATAAATGTTTTTGTAACAGTAATGTCATTACTTTAAAAAATGGCAACAAGGCAACCTTACTTTGTCTTTAGTTTTACAATTTTTAACTTTAAATCTTTAAAATGAATTTTTTAATTTAACAATTTTGAAGTTTTGCAATTCACTTCCCTACTCAAAGTAATATAAAGGTTTCACAATTTTAAATTTCGTGGTTTGCTGACCACTGATTTATCAGCAAGTATGTACAGAAATATTTATAACTACACAAAGCATGCACCATCAGTAGGCTAGGTAGGTGCTATTGCCAAAGGTAAATAAATTCTGAGTAAAGTGATTCTGAGTGGAATGCATTCTGAGTAGACTGATTCTGAGTAAAGCGATTCAGAGTAGTGCGATTCTGAGTAAAGTGATTCTGAGTGGTGAATGTAAACCGTTCACAAATCCGGGTGATTACGAAAGTCTAAGCAAAATAAGGTTTGCAGACTATGCGTTTTGATTTTCATTTTTTCTTATTGTTATGACTTAAGGGGGGGGGGGGGCTACGAATTTCACTAAAAGTTCGATGTTGGAAAAGCTAGCTAGTCTTTTGCCACATAATAGTATTAGGTTAAGTGTAAAATAGTTTAAAGTTTGAAAGAATGCCATGCAGCGTAGCGTCCTGTGGAGCCATCGGAAGTTGGTGTTATCGGTCCAAAGCTCGACATGACACGTACACAAACTTCGCCTCGCCCTGATTGCTATGTGCAAGGCACAGTACCCAAATTTTCAGGAATTAGTTCTGACATATAGTGCTTTGATATCGCCTAAAATAATCTCTAGACCATTGCCTATTTTTCTGTGCGATACGATCAAAATGCGAAAAATTGGGTGTTGTAGGTCTGTACGGGTGGAGGTTAACTAACTTCTAATGAGCTGTGGTTTACCAAATGAACCAAACTTTGCGGCAATTAATACTACAAGTATCTGTCTTAACTTTGGTATAAATGACGTGATTTCGTTAATCCCTGTGTTCGCAGTGCTGGATTATATTATCGATATTGTCGCTGTTATTTGGCGCCATTTCGAAGATGTGAGTCAATTACTCCAAAGTACTGTGGCAGAATCGGCTGAAACTTTGAACATTACAGGCCAGTGAGTGCACCAAGATGTGCCGAAAGCTATGTCACTAAACCTCGCTCCAATGTTTAGAAATGCTAGATTGATTTCTCGAAGTATGGATGGCGATCGCTCCAAAAAGCTCTAAGACAGTTGTAAGCACATACTGAACGAAAGAAGCGTCATATCAAAAAACGGATTTCATATTCGGATTCAGCAGGTCAAATAATCCCTATAACCACCTTTTCGGCAAAATCGGAGACAAAAAATTTTTTGACCCCATTTTGACTGCGCTTAGCTAGCTTTTCAGGCCTAAAAATAAGGGTTATTTCTTAACGAAAAGTTGGCTAGCACACTAACCAGAAAACCAAAGCCCTTGAAACTCACAGACAGTATGCCCCTATTAGAGCCTAATAACTGGTAAAAAGCTGGGGTAGGCTAGGGGCTGCCAATTTTATTAGATCGAAAACGGCGCACGGTCACCTCGCAACTTTTTGCAAAATTTCAAACTTTGAGCTGTTGTAACTAAAGAAGGAAGCAACGCTCGGAAGCCGGAATACTTTTAATATTTAGCACTAGTAACGGTTAACATTTATAGCTGAAAGTTACAGAATCGGTCAAACCATTCATTCACCAGAGCTGAAAAACCCTTTTTGAAAAATCCCATTTTTCGCACCAAAATTTCGACTTTGGCGACCTGCCAAAAACGGTGTATATGAGATATATTGTTGCCCACCCTAAACTTTTTTACTTTGATATGTTGGCTAACGTTGGGCGGGAAAGTAGCTCTCTCCGACGATGTTGTGCCAACCCGTTCGTAGCCCCCCCCTTAACATCTGTAATGAAGTGAGTGTTTCTGTTGTACAGTATTTTTGTTGTAGAGTGTTGTTGTACAGTATTTTTGTTGTAGAGTGTTGTTGTACTGTATTTTTGTTGCGTATTATTTTGTTTAGTGTATTCTTGTCGTGTCTTTTTGTTTACAGTATTTTGTGCAGTTGTCTTGTTGTACCATAGTTTTGTTGTAGAGTGTTGTTGTACTGTATTTTTGTTGCATATTATTTTGTGCAGTGTATTCTTGTCGTGTCTTTGTGTTGTACAGTATTTTTGTTGTACAGTATTTTGTGCAGTTGTCTTGTTGCACTATATTATTTTTGTACAGTGTTGTTGTACAGTATTTTGGTGCAGTGTTGTTGTATAGTATTTTTGTGCAGTATTGTTGTTCTTTCTTCAATAAAACACATCCGCCTGTATGGGCCGTACTATAGTAGTAGTGTTCGCCACAGTTAGTATCTCCCACTGGCTGTATTTGCAGACTAAAGTAGTCGGGTGATCACTAGCGGTCGCGCCCTGTGATAATTTAGTATGGACGCTCATGTTATGGGTCAGCGGTAAGCTTCCATCCTAGCTAACTTCTGAAGTCAGTTTTGAATTCTACGACAGCAAATTACTCCAAAGTTTTTCCAACTGGTCAATTTTGAAATTTGACCTAGGGTTAGCCACGGTTTCGGCCAGGGGTCAGCATGGAGCTTTGATTTTAGCAAAAATCTAAGCTCAGTTTTGAAATCTACGACCTCGAAAACCCCTTGGTAAAGTTTTTCGAGCGAAAATAGGCAACTTTGAAATTTGACCTAGGGTCAGCCATGGTTCCGGACATGGGTCTGCACGGAGGTTAAGAAATAGAGCAAAACTAAGGTCATTTTTGAAATCTACGACCTCAAAAACCCCCTAGATAAAGTTTTCCCGACGAAAATGGACAATTTTGAAATTTGACCTTGGGTCGACCGTGGTTCCGGTCACCTCCCCCCAATTTCCTCCACAACCACAAAAACCTCCCCCCAACTCCACAACCCCAAAAACCTCCCCCCAACTCCACAACCCAGAAAACCTCCCCCCAACTCCACAACCCCAAAAACCTCCCCCCAATTTTCAGCCACAACCTCCCCCCAATTTTCCTCCACAACCACCAAACCCCCCCCCAATTCTACACCATTTTACCTCCTATTACTACTGATTTCAAAGGGCGGCATTCCAAAAAAGTATTACGATTCTGAAAATTCATGAAAATACCGAGAATGGAAATGTTCCATTCCTAGTTTGGATTAGATCAGGTCTAACTTTTCGGTAGGCGATTGATCACGGCTGGGTTTTCATTCAAAAACGTCCAAGTAAGCCTTATCACCGTCCAGGTGGAACTTTAGCGATATGCAACAATTCCATGAAGAGATCCGGATCTGCTCGAATGGCCTCGAATTCTGGCAGCGATCTCAGACGGTCCAAATTCTTAACAATCACATCCAAACATTCTGTACGCAATTCTTTTAGCTGCAAGCATCGGGCCAGCAACAAATATTCTCCCATATTTTCCTTAGTAACTTGATCCTTTAGTTGCATTTCAGCAATCTGAAGCAGCGCTGTGAGATCATAGCGATGTGCCATCTGGACCAAGTCTTTCCAGCAGTTAATAGACCCGTCTTCCAGCACAGTTTTCGCGCTGCCAAAATACAGATATTTTAGAAACATTTTAACAGATGTGCTTGGAAAATCCTTCAAGCAAAGAATACCCTTGACAGCTTCAAGCATACCGGATTCCAAATTTTTCCGCAAAACTGGACACTTCATCAGGACAAATCGATGCGCATAGAGGATGATTTTATCCGAACATGTAATCTGGATATCGCTGATGGGATTTTCGGGATTTTCTAAACCTGACCAGAGCTCGTTCAAAAAATCGTTGGATCCACTGTCCTCACGAGCAATCGTGTCAAAAATTGATGAACTTTCAGGTGGCGCTGTGGACATATTTACGCACAAACCGACGTTCTTAGGAAAAGCAGTAGACCCTGGTAGAGTTGAGTCTAAACTCAGCAGGACTAGTAGTAGGATATTTGCTTAATCGAATAAGTCCTGTGTCAGGACGATCGCGTTCGTGCTTATATATCCACGCACTAATGTTCCATTCGGTTTTCTGTGGCAATACAGACGGTTTAGCCAAAGTTTTGGCATTCTTGTCCATATTTCAAGCGAATAATAACTTTTCTTAAATTGAGTCTGTTAAGTTCTACTTCGACACGAACATTCCCTGCAACCAGTCCGCTGTTTTTGACTAGACTTCCTCCAGCGGAACCGTTGTGTAAGCTAAGAAAGTCCACAGAAGAGCTAGAAGTGAGCGAAAATGCCATTTTTGGCGAAAAAACACAACTGTGAAGAAAAACAACCAGAGGATTGAAAACTGATTCACGGCTGAATAAATCCGTAATGTTGTATTTCAGCCTTTATCTTTAAAAAGATTCAAGTACACAATGAATCATATTATGCTTAGTCACAAAAGAATTCACTAATCGTTTGTCTTGGAGAAACCAGTTCGGAATACTTTGCACTTTGCAGTTACAAGATACACAAACCGCAATTGAATACCTAAAATACCAACACATCACGCGGAGAAATCTGCCAGCACGCAGAGTACGCTGTACTCACTCGCTTAAGGTGCTTCATTTCGGGTCTTTTGGACTCATACAGCTTTAATCCTTTACGTAAATGGCTAAAACTTACGAAATAACTTATTTCCACGCTCTTTAGCATTCTGGGACCAGTCCCGTATTTTTAGGCCCAAAGATAAGAAAGTTTTGGTTTTTGGCGTTAGGCTCCTAGTAGGTGGACCAGACTCTGGATCGGTTGTTATGGCTGGAAAGAGAACACTAAAATGAACACTTTTGCTTTTACAACCTTTGAGCAATCTCCAGTGGTAAAGTCAGTATAGGCAAGAAACATTTTGAGGGGCAAAAAATGGCCATTTTCGAGAAAATGAGTTTTTTCAAAATTACTGCAAAATCTTACGGACAAATTTGATCCATTTATACTCAATCGATACACAATCTGATTGCACATTTTATCAATGGCTATTAGCTGAAATTCGTTAGTTTAAGCTAGAGATTCGGTCGAAAAACCATTTTGGCAAAACTAAAACTATTTTGTGTTAAACATAGATTTCTCAAAAACTACTTGACTGATTCCAGAAATTTTTAGCAGAGAGGGAATTCGCACATCTGCGGAGGGAAGTTTTTCTTGGTTTGGGCTAAAACGCTTCGAGTAGCAAGAAAACTCAATGCGAAGGTGCGAAATTTCGTGTTGCCGCGCATTTGGCCGATTTTTTTCGAAAGTTAAGATCTACTGAGCCAAATCCAAAAAACGTCCCTCGGCCCATGTCCTTCATGTCATGGCACAATAGGAATCTTTGGCCGATTCTAGTTTTGAGAAGTCGATGTTCAAAAATAGTTAGTCTATATTTAGCCGTTATATTAGAACATTTTTGCTAATTTTGCTAGTTTCGTAAGCTCATGGGAAAGTCCTGATTATAAGCTTTAAAACAATGTATTAAACTCTTTCTAACTCACAAAATTGCGAGTTATAACGTTTTAAAAAAGTCACCACAAAAGCACTGCACAAAAGGATACCACCACTTTAAGTTGGGCTCGAATATTAGTAACTACGCACAACTGAGTAGATTCTGCTGAGCCATGGGGTGGGAGGTGTTCTAAGTGCTCAGCTGTGAAGGAGTGCGATGTTTATCATTAAAATTACAGTTCCTGGCCAATCCTGATAAAATCTAAGTTTATTTAGTATATACTTCACTATGGTAGTTTGGTTCTAACTGGAGCACGAGTCGTCAACCTAAACAAGAAGTCCATGAAGTGGAACCCGAAACATAAAGTACAGCATGGACCAGTCTAGCCATATTCAGTTTAATGCGCGCCAAACCAATTTTCCGGGTTAAAGTCAAATTTGTTTAATTAGATACAGTTAATCCTGACCCAGCAGACTTCAACCACCTTAAGCTCTTTCTTTCTTTCGGTCAAACTTTCATTTACATTAATTTTCTTTAAGAGATGAAACTATCAAAATCATGTCAGTGCTTTTACATATTTGTCAAAATAAGCCTGAAAAACCTGATAGAAATCCCTTCCTCCTGTATCTAAAACTAACAAGTTTCAACCAACGTTTCAATTTAAATTTTTAACAACAAAGTAATAATGAGGTTAAATGTTAAATCCCATTTCTCAAATCCAGAATGAAGTTTAATCCAGGATTGAATTCACTGACGGGATCGGCGCACCAAAACAAAAACCCAAGACCGGATTTTTTGTTGTTAAATTGTAGAGTACCAAGGATATATAACTTATGTGCTCTTCTCTCTCCTGGCTCCATGATGTAGTAGTTGCACGCCTGACTGTAGTTCGCGAGGTCCGATTCCCGGCGCAGCCAAATCTTTACAGCAGTCTCCCAGAAGAACATGGAATCCAGCCCCTATTTCTTGTCGTGTGTATGTACCTGTCCTGGCGAGGCTAGACTGTCTATCTGTGTTTGGTCCTTGTGTAACTCGGGGCGAGCCTCTTGTTAGCGAGGAAGAGATGTACAGAGAGCACCAATGATATAGATGTTATGTGATCTTCTCTCCAGCTCCGTGGTGTAGTGGTTACACGACTGACTGCAGTCCGGGAGGTCCGTGGTTCGATTCCCGGCGGAGCCAAATCTTTACAAAATGTTAACTTGTTACTTACCTAACCTAAATAACAGTCGTCGCGAGCATTTACTGTATCATTCATTCATAAACTGAAAACATCACAATATAAAAATCCGGATAAATTGAACGGTGAAATCAACATTAGAGAAATTGTCAATAACGGGTACAGACGAAGACGCAACAATTGGTACGGTTTCCGTTTTAAAACTAACAGTGGAAACTCTAGCATCATGATGGAGGTTCAAAGAAAGGGGCTCAACGAACAAAATGTTTTTCAAAACGTCTAAATAAGAAACGCCAATTAACAATAAAAATTCTGCAAAAATCAAAATATGAAAGTATGAAGTCAGTGAGTTAATTTACTCTATTTTCCCTTCAAATAGCACAACAAACAATGCATTCAAGAAAAACAGTGTTAGCAGAACATAAACTCGTACCACACAAGAGACAACAGAATTAACAATCAGAATAATCAATAATCATAGCTGACGGTGTACACAAAACATCAAAAAAATGACTAGCAAACCCGTTGACAAAAAATTGACAGCCCCAAATCCCATTCCTAGGCATTAAAGATTGATTTTAGTCGTAGGTTCTTAACAAAACTCTTTTATATCAGTATTTTCAAAAAATCATGAAAAATAAAAACACAAGAGACAAATACAGATTACAAAATCACATAACAAATTATATACTTCAGATTGTATACCGTTAATACAGGTTATTAATTCCACGGAAAACAATGTATCAAAATCCACAAATGTTAGTATAAGGGTCAGGGCCATACGCGCGAACTGATTAGCAGTCAACTCAGTCAGTCAGCAGTTTATGCAAATTAGGTATTTACCCAGCTGATAAGTCTGTCCAATCACTCTTCAATCCACATCAATATCAGGAGCCGCGGCACCACCACCACCTGTGGGCGGGGGAGGCGGGGGAGCGCCACCCCCAGGCATTGGACCCCCAGGGCCGCCCCCCATTTTCTGCTGAAGTTTGGACAGGATCTTCTGGACCTTGGGATTGGAGGCATACTTCATCATGTTGGCCGGGTTCTGGGAGATGTCCTGAAAAGCGGTCATCACTTCCGGGTCCTAAAATACGTTGTTAAGGTGTGAAAAATTACTAGAGCATACATTTCCTAATCAAAAGCGTACATGCACTAGCACTATCAAATTGCAAACGACCCATGTCCACAATTCAATAACCCCATAACTTCCAACCAACAGTAGGTAATGATACACTCTTAGAAATGTTCCAGTAGAAACTACAGGAATCACTTTTGTAGATGATAGTTGTCACTGGTTTACAGGTTTACTCTACAGGACAGGAAAGTACTTGATAACGCAAACTGAGTATATAAGGGCGACAGTAAATTTTTGAATTTTTTCAAATTTTCAGTCTTTCAACACCCCGTGGGTAAATTTTTTGAAACGGCCACTCCCTGCCGAAAATATTTTGGGAGCGGCCGCCCCCGCACCTGCCCCCCCCCTTTTTGAAATAACAGGTCACTCCAGTAAAATTTACAGGCTTTGTCTCGTAAAAACTACAGGTTTCTTTAGTATTTTCTACAGCAAACTCTTGTAATAAAAACTACAGGTTCCCTTAGTATTTTCTACAGAAAATTCCTGTAATTTTTACTATTGGAGGGGCCGGTAAAAAACACAAAAGTAACTTTTGTGGAAAATACAGGAAGCTCCGCTAGTGACTGACTGCACAGGAGCACTTTTTAAGAGTGTAAGAGTATGACACTAAGCCTAGTCTATTCTATCAGAGCAAAAATTATGCTCTGTTCGCTAACGGCAGACACCCCCCCCCGCAAGTTGGACCCATCACTTCGAACAGATTTGGCTCTACGCTTGCAAGCTAACAAGCTCGAAAACACAACTACTCAGTTGGTTCAACGTGCGTCTGTTGCAAGCTTTAGAACACACACAGCGTGCGAATTTCTTTTTTCTGTCTTTTTCTCTTTTTCGAATTAGAATTTCTGCATAGTTTTTGCTCTGATAACAGAGACTAGGCTTAGTGTCATACTATTCATCATGTACTCTTGTTCCAACCAATTCACTGTGACACAGACACACACTGTGCTCGTTTGCTCACTCTACGTTGACGTGTTGAAGCTCGAAAACACCACAACTGATAGCACGTTACAATAGTGATGTGGATCGGATTGGATCGGCAGGGAAAAAATTATCCGATCCGATCCAGTAAAATAATTTGTCGATCCGATCCGATCCGATCCGGGTCCTGGATCGGTCGATCCGATCCGATCCGGCGATCCGTAATGGCAGAGGCAAAAATCAAATATTGATTGCTTTTGATATCGGTTTTTACTTTACTTTAAACATATTTTCCATACTAATTTCACCAAAATTCTTTCTTTTCATTCGTACGAAACAAAAAATGCATAATTTTAAGAAATTTTCAAATGCACAAGGACGAATACACAATCACAATTTTTGGAAAAGTAAATAAAATAGTGTTTGCTTTTGAATGAACGTTACGGCTAACGGCCGGCCGGGATGCAACTCAACAGAGCAACAAGCTTAAAATGAACTCCAAATTTGGTAAGGCCGCTAGCCGGCCGGCCGGCCGGCCATCGGCCGGCCTACGGGCTCACCGGCCGCCGACTCTACGGCCGGCCTCAAACACTATCTGCTAGCACATCTATATACTAAACATTATTAAGAATATATATAATCTTGTTTGATAATGTAAAAATTTTTACTGAAGCTTCTGTTCCAATCATTGAAATTGGACCTAAAACAATTTTGAAATGGAACTGAAATTCATATATACAATTTTTACGTAGCTGAAACTGTAGTCTATATAGTGAACGCAAGAGCCAATTGCAATACTTTTAAAACTAATTGCTTAACATGAAAACAACGAAGTATATATTAAAATCACTGATTCGCATATGCTAGTTATATATAATATCGAATTTAAATTTAGTTCTTTCCAGTTTTGTAAGATTATATGTAAGTCTGAAAAAGCTGCATCATTGAAGCAAGTACTAAAATCATAAAATTCTTACCATACCAAAAGCATAAGTTAGCTTTGGGGGCGTAGCAAACATATGTCTTAATAGTCTAGCTTTATGCATGCAAGAGAGTTGTTTTTCTCTCAAGCTTATAGTCTGTAAATACCAAAACTTGAAGCTGCAATCTTTGTAAAAGCAAATATGTACTGGATAGTGAAAAGCTTGTACCCACCCAAAACAAGAAAAATTGAAGTAATATAAAAACACACGCATGCTCCGCCTGTGTCAAGTGCTTTTGTACAGCTAATTTTTGATGTCTGCTGCTTTAAGGGGGGGGGGGTATACCAAATACACTAATGACAAAAATTTTTCCGATTGTCCTCAAACTTTGTCACATATTAGTACCTGGGTTCCTTCAAAATAATTAAAAGTTTTTGTTTTTCACAGCGTTCACAGCAGCCTCGCAAAGTTGCTGACCTTTGGCAAGTGGCTTTTTCCTGCATGGGGGTGGTCGAAGTTTTTTCGATTTTTCTCCGGACTGCTAAGAGCAAATGTCTTGAATTTTCATGTGAACATAAAGGATACATAAGACTATCGTTGGGTATGCGCAACTTCAAAATTGGCTGAGTACACGCAGGTGCAGCACGACATTTACCATGCATCCCACCCTCAAATTATGGCAATTGACGTATTTCGATTGAGACCTAATCCGCTGCAAGCATCCGATTGGGCTCAAATTTTGCACACAGATGTCTCTTAATACTATAAATATGTGTGCAACATTTGAAGCGTTTTGACCGAATCAGTAAAAAGTTATACAACATTTTGTTCAATTTTTGCTGTCAGAGGCGCAAAATTGGCTTCCCGCCAAAAATGCCAAATTTTCAAAATCGTCGAATTACTACAAAAAAGTACTCATTCGATAGATCTCATCATTCTAAACAACTTTTCTAATTGCACCAAGTCACGATATTGCTTCTACGATGAGATAAATTCCATCAAAGTTTTGCTACATGCCGATTTTGAGCATTTTTTCACTGTTAGCCACATAATTAAGCAGTCATTAAAAAACCATTACACAACTTGAACCAGCCAAACCTGGCACATATTTGACCTTATATCCTGGCTATATTCTGTAAAAATTTCAGAAGATTTGGAGCACTTTGGTGGATTAGGCTCGAAACGGCGACAGGTTACCTAGTGAAAATTTTACAATTTTTAAAGTTTGCGGCTACAGTACTCCCGAACGAGAAGCTTCTGTGAGCTGCCATTTGGCATGTATATAACCCGTGTCCATGGAAATATGTGTGCAAAGTTTTAGGTCTGTAGCTTTACCCGAAAAAAATTCACAGCTTCCGAAAGACCAATCTAAATTTTGAAAAAATGAACAAAAATTTTCAGTTTGGGACCCCATGCAGCTCGGATGTCATGGGATATATCAATGCCTTATATTAACTTTTTAACTATGATATGTTACCTACTTGCATGCAAAAAACTAGCGCTCTCCGAAGAAGTTGTGCAAACCCCTGGGTATACCCCCCCCCCTTAAGGGGGGGCTACGAACGGGTTGGCACGACATCGTCGGAGAGACCTACTTTTTCCCCCCAACGTTAGCCAACATATCAAATTAAAAAAGTTTAGGGTGGGCAACAATATATCTCATATACACCGTTTTTGGCAGGACGCCAAAGTACAAATTTTAGTTCGAAAAATGGGATTTTTCAAAAAGGTTTTTTCAGCTCTCGTGGATTAACGGTTTGACCAATTCTGAAACTTTCAGCCATAAGTGTTAACTGTTACTAGTGCTAAATATTAAAAGTATTCCGGCTTTCGAGCGTTGCTTCCTTCTTCAGCTATAACAGCTCAAAGTTTGAAATTTGGCAAAAAGTTGCAAAGTGACCGTGCGCCGTTTTCGATCTAATAAAATTGACAGCCCCTAGCCTACTCCAGCTTTTTAACAAATATTAGGCTCTAATAGGGGCAAACTATCTGTGAGTTTCAAGGGTTTTGGTTTTCTGGTTAGTGTGCTAGCAAAGTTTTTGTTAAGAAATAACCCTTATTTTTAGGCCTGAAAAGCTAGCTAAGCGCAGTAAAAATGGGGTCAAAAAATTTTTTGTCTCCGATTTCGCCGAAAAGGTGCTTTTAGGGCTTATTTGACCTGCTGAATCCGAATATGAAATCCGTTTTTCGAAAGGACGCTTCCTTCGTTCAGTATGCGCTTACAACTGTCTTAGAGCTTTTTGGAGCGATCGCCATCCATACTTTGAGAAATCAATCTAGCATTTCTAAACTTTGGTGCGAGGTTTAGTGACATAGCTTTCGGCACATCTTGGTACACTCACTGGCCTGTAATGTGCAAAGTTTCAGCCGATTCTGCCAGAGTATTTTGGAGTAATTGGCTCACATCTTCGAAATGGCACCAAATAACAGCACCAAATATCGATAATATAATCCTGCACTGCGAACGCAGGGATTAACGAAATCACGTCGTTTATACCAAAGTTAAGACAGATACTTGGAGTATTAATTGCAGCAACGTTTGGCTCATTTGGTAAAGCACAGCTCATTAGAAGTTAGTTAACCTCCACTCGTATAGACCTACAACACCCAATTTTTCGCACTTTGATGTTATAGCACAGAAAAGTAGGCAATGGTCTAGAGATTATTTTACACGATATCAAAGCACTATATGTCAGAACTAATTCCTGAGAATTTTGGTACCGTGCCTTGCACATAGCGACCAGGGCGAGGCCAAGTTTGTGTACGTGTCATGTCGAGCTTTGAACCGATAAACACCAACTTCTGATGGCTCCACAGGACGCTACGCTGCATGGAATTCTTTCAAACTTTAAACTATTTTACACTAAACCTAATACTACTATGTGGCAAAGGACTAGCTAGCTTTTCCAACATCGAACTTTTAGTGAAATTCGTAGCCCCCCCCTTAAGTCGGATCGCCGATCCGGCTGACCCAAGCGATCCGATCCGAACCGATCCAGCAGGCCTACCGATCCGATCCGATCCGGCCTCCGGATCGCGGATCCGATCGATTTTGCCGAACCGATCCACATCACTAGTTCACAACTGTGTTTCTAAAAAAGTTATTCTATTTGTAAGGTGTCAGTGAAATTATAGACTCAAGACCTACAGAAAACATTTGCATAATTTCCGGATCCTGCATCATCTGAGCGAACTGATCCATTCCCGGAATTCCCCCACCTCCGCCACCGGCACCACCAGCTCCGGGAAATCCCGGAAAACCTCCCGGTCCACCCGGAAATCCTCCGGCACCAGGACCTCCCGGAAAACCGCCGGGCCCACCCGCACCTGCCTTTGCCTCTGCCTAGAACAGTTAAAATACACAAAAAAACAGATGAAAATACCGGCTGAAAGTGTAGCCAAAAGCACCAGAGTAATTCAAAACCCAAATTTGTCCAAAACGCTATCGGTTGACGAAAATCCAAAATCTATTAAGGCAATGCAAGTATCTGATAAGACAGTGACATCCTACTAATCCAAAGGTACATATTTCAGTTAAACCTCTACGTACATGCTATTTATAGACAATGTTTATGACATACGTACCTTTTTCTGTCGTTCATACTCAGCCTTGGCCTTCTTAACCCGTTCCTGTCGCTTCTTCAGCTCACGTTCCTCTGCCTTTCGTGTCTGCTTTCGCTTATGCTCAGCAATCTTCTTGGCCTAAAAAAAACTGTAGACAATAGAAAAACAGTTGAAGCACAGGACTTTTCATAAAAAGATTAAACGGATTTAAACAGATTAAAAAACGTATTCATAAAATCGTGGACTAGGCTTTAGTCCGTCTAATCCGGGGAACGTATTCATAGAATGATTCAGATTTTATGTTAATCCGTTTAATGCATTTTATGAACCATTTTCATGATACTTAATGAAATAAATTAACTAATCAATTAATTAAACATCTGTCAACAGTGGTAGGTTAGGTCTTACATTAGACTCCACTTGTTTGAGCCATTCATAGGCCTGATCGTCGTAGTCCAGCTTGCAGGCCACCGTGAGATCCTTGAACGCTTCCTCCCATTTACCCAACAGTCTAAACAAAAAGCACAGCATCACACATTCAATTATATATTAATTTATATAAAATCTTATTAGACTGCAAAAGGAGCCACAAATAGATTTCACGCAAGCTGACAGCTGACTTCTCCACACAACTTAAAAACATTGCCAAATGAGGCCGTTTTTATCACAACCTTTTCAAAATTCATTCTAACTTCGTCGGATTTTCTAAGTAACTTTTACGATTTTAGCTAAACACCTAACCTACCAAGCTTCGACCACAATACGCAAAAAAGTCCTCCTTCCCTCAAACGGAGGAACATTCATAGGTCCGTACTGTGGTCGGAGCTCCATTAGGAAATGCCTAGAAGAGAAGAAGCACTCTAGGGGCTTGCTCTTCTTAAAATATGGAAGAATTATGCACACTTGCAAGTACATTATTTAGGACAAATTACTTAGGACCTTCTCTGGCTATGTTGCAGCACAGATAGAGCCTAGCTGGCTGTCCTTCTGGGACAACCAGGCAGGAGCTCCAGAAACTAGTTCTCTCTGGGTAAGAGCGCTCACAGCGCCCATTGGCTCTCTCCTGTTCGGACTAAGGCTTCGGCCTTAGTGACTGCAGGCAGGCGTTTTTATCATTATTTCTTTATGATTTAGGACAAATATGACAGACAATCTTACTGATTAGCACGTCCTCGAAATTTATAGGGTCCAGCCGAATCCGGATTGATGCCGATGGCTTTGCTGCAATCCTTTACTGCTGCCACAGGCTTGCTCAACTTCAACAGTGCACTGAAAAAAGTGAAAAACAGTTAGACGAAATGGAAAATTGCCCCAAACATATGTATGCACGGATTTGGAGGATTTATAGGATTTAGCTTAAATCCCCTCCCCACAAATACTAAATAGTGTTGGCCGATTTCTGGTGCCACACCGGCCAGTCAATAACACTACACCTCCCAAAAATCCAAGATGCATTCCCTCCAAAAACTATCTTAGCTTATTGGGTGAAAAATTTTGGCAAAACCGGGGGATAATTACATTTTCCTTCCATAATTCCGCAGATGCGGTCATGATGTGAGGTGGCACTCCTGGCTCTACAGTTGTGTTTCTGAGGATAAGCAGTGACGCCCCTGTCCCTGAAGCAGGGATGGAGATATTCTCCAAGGTAGGGTTTTTTTTGAAAATCGGACCTGCGTAAATTTTGCGTATTTTTGTTTTCGAGTGCGTATTTTTAATTTCGACTGCGTAAAATTACAAAAATCGCTTCTCAACGTTATAAAAACTATAAACGCATTTAGCGTCGAATTAATGCTGTTTTTAAGAGTTTTAAACAACGTTAGGAATCTTAGCTCGAGTTTAAATTGCGTGCTCTCTCTGTGGTGTAAGAGTATGAATGAATAGGTGGACGAAAAATATATATGTTAGATACGCAGGGGGTCTGGGGGGCGTAGCCCCCCAGAAGTTGAACAAAATTTTAAATTTCGGAGTAAATTTGCTCTTAAAACTTTGACTTCTTTGCCTTGAACAGTTTAATAGTTAAGCCAATGTTTGGTTAGACAAACAGAGTTACTGTTCCCTTGATTGAGCAAACACATATATAAGATTTTGATTTATATACTATATCAAATCAAATAGAAAGAAAAGCATCGCATGGTACACCGTGGGCTTAGGCAGAAAGTATAATCAACTGTAGACGGAAGGAGAATCGAAGAGATATGTGGGGGGTCTGGGGGGCGGCAGCCCCCCAGAAGAAGCCAGAGCCCAAAGTACGGTAAATTGTCTGAAGAAATTAATTTAGAGCACTCTAGAAATTCCTACTATCGAATTTTTCGGCTGCGTATTTTGGTGCGTATTTTTGTTTTTTTGACTGCGTATTTTTAAGCTCGACTGCGTAAATACGCAGTATTT
Organism: Trissonchulus latispiculum; assembly: GCA_030248195.1. Lineage (NCBI taxonomy): Eukaryota > Metazoa > Nematoda > Enoplea > Enoplida > Ironidae > Trissonchulus > Trissonchulus latispiculum. The sequence continues at coordinate 30,743 of JASAND010000579.1, read as the reverse complement.
TACGCAAAAAAAACCGTGCTCCAAGGGCCACCCTTACCATCTTTACCTAATTTGGAAAACTCATCCCCAAAACACTGAAGTTACCACATCATGTCAGAGTATATAAGTACACGAGCATGTAAAAGAACTAGGAAACAATAGACGTATATACTACAGAAAAAAGGACGCACGCAGACCAAGTCAAAGCTTTGCATGGAAAACCAAGAAGCATTAGATTTTCTTACTGACGACCCTACCCTACAGATTAACAATTTTGTCCAACCATTAAATGCAACAAAAAATTTCGACGATTCCATGTTGTTCATTTATTATTTTAATTAAATTATTTATTTATTATTCTATCTGTCGAATCTACCTAGCTCTTTTCGCATGCAGAATGGCCGACTGGGGATTCAGCTCAATGGCTTCTGTAAACAGTTTCACGGCTTCCTCAAAATTCCCTAAAAAACAACAAACAGAACAATCAACTGGGTTTAAAAATACAAAATCTCCAAAAATCGAACAACCTTTGGGGCCAAATTTGATTGTTTAAAATCTGTAGAAGAACTGAAAAAAGAAAAAATATATACCTTCTGAAAAAGCAGCAAGAGCGGCAGATCTTTTCTCATCACTTTGTTCCAGTTCTTCGTCGGTTGGCTGAAGCAAGACAACAGACCCAGATTCAAAAGTATATAAAAGGACAATAGAGTATTAAAATTTAAAAGTTAGTGAAATCAGATTTACAAGAAAACATGGACTGTGGATTTGGAAAACTAGTGCATCATAAAGCTAGCAAAGCCAAGTCAACATCTGTCAAAATGCTAGAAAATTAGCGTTGTTTTAGCATATTTTTAGAAAAATTTTCGCAATCCCCAAATTCCTGGCCCCTCGGACTTTAGGGGGGCTCAGCCAAAAAACCCCCCTCCAAGAAAAAACCCTAGAATAAGCCCCGCACACCAAGCTAAGGTTATACTACGTTTTATACAAATTATGTACTCCTGGCTACACTAACTCGACAGAAAAATCGCATGAAAGAAGAATGAGAGTGGGAAATTTTTACAAATAATTCAGAAAAACATTCATCGCCCTCCCAAATTTACAAAAACTGAAAACGAATAAGAAAAACTAAGTATCAGGAGGGTGCGACATCCAAGCATACGTACTGATTTCTCCGTATCACCCATAGGAAGGGGCTCATCGGTTTCTGGCTCAATCACTCCGGTAGTATCCAGTTCTGAAAAATAACAAAAATAAACAAGAAAAATAAAAGTAATTATAAAGAAGCCCTATATACGCAAATGCTGAACTCTTGCTCTGAACACGGGGAAATTCAACTAATAAAGAAAAAACCCAACAAATTTTGATTTAGTCAGTAAGGCAACAAACACATATATACACTTCAGCAAATATTTATCATAGGGGTCGCGGCAGCGACCCCTATAATGTGTGAAAAGTGGCTGGAGACAGTGTAAAATAAGCTGCGCAGAAGCTGCGCAAAATCCTGCGCAAATTGTAGAGCACATCGAGTTTAGTATGTCTGCGAAGTTTCAGCCCCGTATCACTTACCGTTAAAAAGTTGCGCCCCGGACCGGTTATGGCGGCGATGTTTTTTTTCCGGTTTCTCCTATTTGATGGTTGTATTGTACATAATGTTCGCCGCTTTCACGTGATCTGCAGCGGTGGGCCAACCTAAAGGGCTATGGGGTCTAGTAGTACCCTCTAAAGAATTTAAGAATCACAACTTTTTTTGCGCCGCAGCTGCGCCACAGCGCCGCCGCAAAGTCGGCTCATAGCGAAAAGTGACCATTTTTGTGGTCGTCGCTCAGGTCGAACGTTACGAGCTGGAGCTGATTTCTTTTTATATTCAGAAATTACATATATTGAACTAACTAACGGTCCAGGTTGCGTTTCTCTATCACTTCCCTAGCGACCACAGTGGCCCGTCAAAGATGGCGAAAATTCGAAAAACGAAAAATCGAAATTTCTCGCTATCTATTTAACTTTGAACGCTCAAATCTTCCATACAATGGTTTTCTGGCACGGAGAATCGATTCCCGCAGTCAGTTTTACCGTCAGACCCACCCATCTTGCTGGGCTGGTTCCACTTTGCCGTCGGGAGGGTCAAGTCGGAAACCGCTTCCTGGAGGTCCATAGTAGGCTTTACCTGGCCTCTCAAAACTTTGTCTACAGGGGTTTTCTGGTGCGCCCAGCTCATTCCCGGTGTCCTTTTTGCCGTATGACTCATCCATCTTGCTGTGCTGGTTCCACTTTGCCTTCTGGAGGGTCATGTCGGAAACCGCTTCCTGGAGGTCCATAGTAGGCTCTACCTGGCCTCTCAAAACTTTGTCTATAGGGGTTTTCTGGTGTGCCCAGCTCATTCCCGGTATCCGTTTTGCCGTCCGACGTACCTAGTTTGCTGGGCTGGTTCCACTTTGCCGTTTGAAGGGTCAGTCGGGTGGGGGGTCCAAGTGGTCGAAAATAAAATTTTTCAAAAGTGGTCAAATTTGGTACCAAATGAAAGCCCTAAGCGAGCTGAGCAACTTTTGTCATAGAACTGCATGCTCAAAGTGGCTGTAGAGTGCTGTGGTGGGGTGGGGACTTAGGCGATTTTCGGTCAAAAATGAAAGTTTTCAAAAGTGGTCAAATTTGGTACCAAATGAAAGCCCTAAGCGAGCTGAGCAACTTTTGTCATAGAACTGCATGCTCAAAGTGGCTGTAGAGTGCTGTGGTGGGGTGGGGTGGGGACTTAGGCGATTTTCGGTCAAAAATGAAAGTTTTCAAAAGTGGTCAAATTTGGTACCAAATGAAAGCCCTAAGCGAGCTGAGCAACTTTTGTCATAGAACTGCATGCTCAAAGTGGCTGTAGAGTGCTGTGGTGGGGTGGGGACTTAGGCGATTTTCGGTCAAAAATGAAAGTTTTCAAAAGTGGTCAAATTTGGTACCAAATGAAAGCCCTAAGTGAGCTGAGCAACTTTTGTCATAGAACTGCATGCTTAAAGTGGCTGTAGAGTGCTGTGGTGGGGTGGGGACTTAGGCGATTTTCGGTCAAAAATGAAAGTTTTCAAAAGTGGTCAAATTTGGTACCAAATGAAAGCCCTAAGCGAGCTGAGCAACTTTTGTCATAGAACTGCATGCTCAAAGTGGCTGTAGAGTGCTGTGGTGGGGTGGGGTGGGGACTTAGGCAATTTTCGGTCAAAAATGAAAGTTTTCAAAAGTGGTCAAATTTGGTATCAAATGAAATCCCTAAGTGAGCTGAGCAACTTTTGACATGGAACCATCCACCAATATTTGCTGTGCCAAATAACGTCACGTGCCCATGAAACTTTTGTCTTTACTTCTTCAATCGGAATTTAAAAAATATATATATATACCTATTTATATTTATTATATATTTAAAGGATATTTAAAGTATATATACATATACGATACAGCCAACACACACATATTATCCTCTTTTGTGCGGAGCATTTTTGTTACTTGTAATGATAAATTTTGTAATGAATAGGAATAGGGCCGGTTCCATAGAAGTTTGCGAGTACTAGACTGGACAACTAGACTCATGCTACCTCATGCTAAAGTGTACCATAAAACGTTCTTAGTCGAGTGGCTGCTAGCAGTCCGGCTGCTTGTGAGTTTGAGAGTTTGAACACTAGCAGATTATTCGGGTTTCATATAGTTCTCTAGTCTATTTTGACTAGAGAAGTGTCAAATTAGTTTTTCAGTTTTTATTGATATCGACTAAACTTCGAGAGGAGCATTACTTCGGAAATTTTCTTGAGTGTTTGCAAATTCTGAGAAGATTCATTTTGATTTGAATTTTTGCAATTTTTTCGAATGATTACGGTTATTTTCTCGAGAGATCGCACACACAGGCCTAGTCTTATGATACATATGAAATTACAATGCAGTCGTCGTTACTAGCTTGTCGTGTTACCGTACTAGCTTAGCTAGTTTGGTCGAGTTCAGCGAAAAGTTTTATGGAATACTTGACTCGACGACTAACACTAGCACTGCGAATTCTCGCATGCTAGTAGCAGCATGCGAGTCGAAAGTTTTATGAAACCGGCCGCCTGCTGACGTAGAGAGAAAACTCCTCAATTAAAATAAATGCTTTGTTCCATTTCATCTAGCTATTCAATGCTATGTAAACACTGGAGGGCAACTGGGGAATATTACGTATTAAGGCCCATAAATACACTCTATTAATGAATGAAGTTGCAGTACAGGAGAGATAGGTAGGTAGCACCCACTAGCGTAGCCAGAAAAAAATTTCAGGAGGGGAATGGCAAAATTTGGCGGGGGTCTGAGGGGTGGAGCCCTCCGCAAGTTGAAGAATTTTTCAAATTTGTAGCGCCTGAGGAATTTTTCGAAACATTCGTTGAAATAAAGACAAGAACTGAAGCTCAGTACGTTTTAATGCAGGAAAATGCATAAATTGGTCAAACCACACGCTACAGGGTATTTTGAACCCATTTTTGTCGTTCTAAACCTACGTATGTTATGATGGCAAATTGCAGTAAATATGCGCCGAAGGCGGGATAATGTTTTGAAAAATGGGAGTTTATACACTGCTAGCAGAAAAATTTCTGGGGGAAAATTCCCCCATTCCCCCCTCCCCACACTACGCGCCTGGTTTCCACATGATCAGAAAGTGTCTGAACAATAACAGTTCGCGCCACTGGCGGCAGGCCAGCACCTACGATTCTCGAAAAGGGAAGGTTAAAGTCTTGGAGTGCCTTAGAGGGGGTCGCTCGCCCTCTGAATTCTCAACATTCACACATACTTCCACTTTTTTTGGCTTCCCCCACTAGGGTGCCTAGAAATTTAAAATTTTTAGGATTTTTGGTCAAAAATTTCAAAAAGTTTCCAGTCCCGTCGGGATTTTTTGGTCTAAAATTTGATTTTTGAACACTAGTTATAGCAGTGTAGAAAGCAAACAAACTGCATTTATTCCACTTCTGGTCTTCCCCCTAGTGGGGGAAGGGGCGTCCCCCTACTTTTTAGCCTAAGAAACCCCAATGCATACAGTAGTGATTCCACGAATGCTGCAATACCTTTGCTTTTCCGTCTCAAAATAATTTTCAGCCCTTAAAAGAACTGTAAGAACTAAGAATTGCTTGAAAATGACCAATAATCTGAATTCGAATTGAATTAATTCAATTAATTTTAATTTTAACATCTCATGGCATTCCAAAAGGAGTGGATCTGGACTCCCTTGATGAACCACTCCTCTCTCCCGGATGCGAGCCTTGATTGGCGGATCCAGGATTCCGCTACCGGGGGAGGGGCCCAAACAATCCAAGAAAGTTTTGGATTTTTTCAATAAAATCGTACTACGAGAACTCCTCTTTTATTTTGAAAGAATATTCTTTAAAATACGTATTATACATATTTTGTACGCAAAAATAGAAATTGTCTTCGAAAATCCTGATGCATTCCAGGCTTCTTCTTCATGAAAACAATAAACGTGTTGCTAAGACGTACACAGAAACTTTGCGCCGAAGACGTGAAATGTTTTCGTTTCTGCCTTTTTGAATTTTGCTCCTTAATTTTGTGTGATTTTTGTTTTTTGGGATATTTGTGCGAACAGTTTCCAAAGCCTCTTCCGCAATGCTAATTGAATTTAAAAAACTGAATATAGCAATGTTACAAGTGAACATTGATTTTCAGCTGAAATACAAGCTGAAATTTGACATTAGGCATATTTACAGATTTTCACAGGATCGTGCGTACTCCATGGAAACTGTTCACAAAGGCTTGCATTCTGGGAAAATTAATATCCAGTATAAAGCGGACTGAAGGAGAATTTCGGAGAATATAAATCTACCCCCTCCCACGACGTTCTCAAACGTCCATGACGTTCGGAGAAGAAGTTAATTTTGTGAGTAAATTAGTATCACTGCATTAAAAATTTCAGAAACTGTCGAAAAAACACGGACCGAGTTCACTTTCGGGTTCCTCTGGCTCATCGGGTTCGTCGTCATCGTCACACTCCAAATCTGGCATCGGCGAATCAGCCCGATCGTCCTGAAAAAAACGAAAGTGAAATAATCAGAATTAGGTCAAACAGCCATAAAACAAAGTTTAAACTTTTTTAAACTTTAACAAAAATTGTTCTTCCGATCCTCAATAAAACATTTAAAAATCGGTCCAAACTTAATTTTTTAACTTAATATAAGAAATTTAATCCGGACCTTTAATTAGGAATCGTCAATTGGGGAATAGCCAATCTAGACTACTTACAATAGTTTCAAGTGTTTTTACATGCTTTTTAAGAACACACTAACACCACCCAAAATCCCCAGGCTTATTTTTACCCAAGAAAGGGATGGGGGCCTCCCCATTCGGTGACCTCCCCCCATAAAATCCGACCCCCACCATAACCCCAAAAATTGTCAAGTTTTACAATTTTTTGTACATTAGCCAAAAAACCACGTAAAATTAGTCATTTTTAGCGTTTAGCCATACGTAGCAAAAACAATATATAAAAATTGGAAAAACTTCAATCATATACCGCCAAGGGCGCACATAGGATTTTGAAAAGAGGGGGGGTCCAGCGGAAAACATTTTTGTTTTCACCAAACGCGTTTTCGCAAGGGGAGGGGGTAACGGCAACGATTTCCAACAATGTGTTCTGTGTTGCTACAGCACAAATGAGGAGATTTGGCAATAGTCATTAGCCCACGCGGGTGGTCTGGGGGTGGAGCCTCCAGAAGTTTAAAAATTTTAGAAATATGACAATTTCCATAATGGAAGCTTTTAAAAAGATTTTAATAAAAGTAAAGAAATTTTGTGACACTCAGGAAAAATTAGTAACGGAAACCTTAAAAATTTGAATACAAACCTGCACAGGAGCAAAGAATAAAAAGCTTATTCTAGATGAGCCGCGGAGCGAAAATTTTTAATAATCGAGATAGAATGGAGCCGCAGATGCCAAAAATTAAAAACATGAGCTTCACACAGGCGCCAAAAATTTTTAAAATTGTAACAAAATAGGACACCAAAATTTTAAAAATTGAGATAGAAAAAAGTTTAGTGTTTTTAGTTTCATGCACTGAAGATAACTTAATTTTTCCCTTCTACCCCAAAAATTCCCGGGGGGGGGGGTCGGATAAAAAAGCTGGGCTTATTCTAGTGGGGGGGGGGGGGGGGGGGGCCCCCCCCATAAACACCCTTCCCCCCCCCCGAAAATCGTTCCCCCCCCCCCCCCCCCCCAAAATCGCCCCCCCCCCAAAAAAGTGGGTGCCCCTTTTGGTACCAACTTTTGCCCTGAAAAAATCGCTCAGAAGGCCAAATTTTCAAAAATTTTCCGGCTTCGCCGGAGATTTTTACTCAATTTTTGCCCTTTTCAACACTAAATCTGCTTATTTTTGCTATGAAAATCTACTTTTACAGTATATGCCAGAAAAATAGCGCTATTTTTAGCATATTTTTCGAAAAATTTTCGCCCCCCCCCCAAAAATTCCTTGCCCCTCGGACCTTTGGGGGGGGGCCCCCCCCAAGAAGCCCCCCCCCAAGAAAAAATCCCTAGAATAAGCCCAGAAAAAGGGGGTGTCGGAACCACCAAACCCCCCTTGGGAGTGCCCATGTATACCGCCTATTTTGGGCGAGAGCCTCGGCCTAAAACTAAGCCAGCCCCCTCCTACATTGCCTTCTCCATTCCCGTCAAGACTGCCTGCCAGAGTCACCCTTCAGGAAAACCATTAAAAATAACTTTACAGTTAACAGCTAAGCAAAATCTACGTAGATATATATATATATATATATACCTCTTCATCAGCAGGTGAGGGCTCCTTTGCAGTGGGAGCTGGTGGAATAGTGGCACCCATACTGAAAACGTTTAATACAAAATATATAACTATGACATACGTATGTATATATATAATTATTACATTGTAATCACATGGAATGGATGATAATGATAATGTTAATGAATACCACAACAGGAACCCTACAAAAAAGCTATGAAATATATATTCAATTCTGAACAATTGAATATTCTGTTGCTTGGCCTCCATAAAATTCAGTCTGATAATATTTAAATGAGTCAAATCTAAAATAGTATAATGATTTAACGTTCTCTGATTATTATATATTATATACACCTTAGGTTACGTAATAAAATACACAACGTACAATATGACTTTATTTATATGTAATATAAATATTAATATTTATATATTTGTATAGCGCGGCGAGAAAACACCCAAATTTTCGAATTTTGGCTGTAACTTTTTTATTAAGCGACAAATCGAAAATCTAACGATAACTACCATGAGGCCTTGCGAAGAGCTTCCAAATTAGTCATGAAACGTCTCTCTAGCACTTACGGTTGGTGAGAAATTTTCGACCAAACCGATGGGAAAAAACCCATTGCGGGAAAAAACCCATGGGCGGGAAAAAAAACCCAGCCGAATATTTTGCTGTAAGCACGCCAGAATGGTTTTGACTATACCATTCGAAAGAGCGGGTCATTTTTAGTACATCTGAATCATAAAATACCAATATTTTTGCAAAAAATCATGTCAAATTGACTTTTCAAAATTTCGTATGTTTAACACGTAAACATAGGCAAATTTTGGAATTTTTTGAAATTTGCTTATTTTCTGCAGTTTAAGCATCCTATCACATTTTGAAAAAATGAAAAAATGAAAAAAATTTCATTTTGAAATTTGGGTTTTTTTCCCGCCGAGTCTAGGTCACCCCCAGGTCGCAGGTACTAGAGCCAAATTGCATACACCATCGTGAAGTTCGAGACATATCCTCTGTGAAACTATAGTCCGTTTTGGGCTAAGTCTTTCCAGTAGTTCAGGGTGACCCCCCCCCAAAGTTGACCCTGCCTGACCCCCATGTTGGGACCAAAAATTCCAAAATTTTCAAAGTCCCAAAAATTTTGCTGAGAGGCAGGGGGAACTACAATAATACACCCTGTAGGGCATCTCTTTAAGATCGGCTATTAAAATCCGATAAAGTTAGCTCATATGGTGACTCACACTGGCGATGGGTTTTCCTCGCATATCGGACTGGGTTTTTTTCCGCCGCGCTAACTTAACTTAATTGAATAGTTTGCCTGGGGCAATGAAAGCTGCAAATTGAGTTTAGCATATTATTGAAACGCATTTCTCAAACCTCTATACAATATATAAACCTTCCAATCCAGATATATAAATACGATAAACAGAATATATATGCCAAATTGAAAACATCATTAACCTTTCCAAAAATTCCCTGTAAAAGGCTAATTCTGGAGTATGCAGAAGGCCAGGATTGGTGGAGCAAAGCTTCACAAATTCTTTCAGAAGCTGAATCTGTTCCTTGGATGCTATCACCATACTGGATGACGTGGAGAAGCACACACTACTTTAAATGCCCTGAAAACCACTATTTCAGATTAACAGCATTAGTGATGGGCACCGGATATTTTTTCACATCCGGATATCCGCCTATTTTGCGTTAACGGATATCCGGATATCCGGTTATCCGCCTATTCCAAACTTAACTTCAAGAAAACTTTTCTATTTTGCAGTTAAATTTTCAATTTTTCTGTCAATTTTTCGGCAGGCTGTGAATGTTTATCATGCAACCAAGCCGCAACCTTCGTTTCAAAAATATTTTCCTAGGAATTTTTGAAAAATATTCAAACATTTTTGAAATTTTTGTCAAAAATTTGCTAATTTTTCATTGTTTTGACTGAAATGTTCACGGATATCCGGATATTCGGATATATATATTTTCCTCAAATCGGATATTATCCGGATATCTAGTGCCCATCACTAAACAGCACACCATCACTATACCCACCAACCAGAAATACCACAGAAGGGAACTACAATAGATAGGGAGGGAGCGACAAAAAATTGTTATGGAAACCCCATGATTCGAAAATTTGTTGGTTGTCCCTCTGTTTGGCTGCTATCTGAAGTTGCCTATCTAAATCACAGGGTATTTCTACAGGGGGTCCCCCCGAAATTGACCTCCCCTCCCTAAACCGGTCGCTCCCCATGAAATCCCCTCTCCCCAGGGATTTTGGGCTTATATATATACATAGGTGCACCTTGAGAAAACGTTGGGAGAGGGGGTAGCCGAAATTAGGGTGGGTGGAGTCAGCCGTTTTGAGGTGGGGTCGGGGTGGTGGGGTCCGGAAAAACCGAATTGGGGGGGGGAGTAAAAAATTTTGACAAAAATTTAGAAAAAATTCGCAAATTTGCTAAAAAAAGCGTTATTTCCAACTAAAAATCAACAATATTTCTTCATTTTTGCTCATTTGTTAGAAAAAACTTGAATCTTTTGCAAAAATTTCTAATTTTTACTAATTTTGAGGCAAAATTTTCAAAATTTTGAGGGTGGGGTCTGGGATTTGGCCATTTGGGGGTGGGGTCTGCCTCCAAAATTACGAGGGTGGGGTCTGCCTCCAAAATTACGAGGGTGGGGTCGGCACTTTTCCATTTGGTTGGAGGGGTTCCCCCGCCCCCCCAGGTATATACACCTATGCTTATATATATTGAGATTTTTTGGGAAATGAAGGTAAAATTTGCCAACATTTAGCAAAAATTTTTGGATTTCCCAAAAAAAGGTCGCCGGATTTTTGGGACGGGCCCCCCCTTCAAAAAATCCTGGCGCCGCTACTGCAGGGTAGTTTGTAGGGATTTTTTTCCGGGGGAGGGGGGCTTCCCGGGGGTGACCGACCGACCCCCACCCCGGCCCGGGGAAAAATGAGTCAAACAATGGTATTTTTAGGCATAGGTGTAACGGAGATTTGGGGTGAGGGAGGCTCCCCCCCAACTTTTTCTGGGTGGGCCCCCTCTCTGGAGACTCCCCAACCCCCCGAGGACCCCCCAAAAAATTTTTCTATTTTTACGCCAAAAATCGCATTTTCAGCCGTTTCTAATTTCAAAAAACATTCAACCATGAAGTAATTTTACCATGACAGTAGTTTTAGACTCGCAAACTTGTCTGCCAACATGTTTCTATGTCCAAAATAAGGTCAATATTGAGCAGAAAGTCCATAATACAGGTACAAACGTGTATAGCAAGGTTAACAAAAAAATCAAAATTTGGTTTTTTGGCTGGAACTTTCGCAAAACTAAACCAAATCGATTACTTTGAGGACCCATGGATAGGTCTTGGGCTAAGCTTTAAACCACCCCAGTTTCGCTGCTCTACCACCTACCAGTAAGTTTCAGTAGGCGAAAGTTTGTGATTTTTTTTGTTAACGGTTTCACAAAAAAATCACTCGTTAACAAAAAAAATCAGTGGCGGATCGGATCCCAGAGAGCAGCTAGCAATGTTTTCTCATCAGTTTTGGATAGAGCGCATTAAATAACGTATTTAGAACCCAAAACCACCAACCTGGTGTTCGAACTCGGGCAACTGACCCCGCCGAAGTCTTAGTGGTCACTGATGGGCCCCGGCAGGGTCTAGTATGAAGTCTGGTGGCTATAAAATGCCGTTTTAAAGGCTAAAATGTTGTTTTTTCGTGTTTGTGAGTGATTATAACTTATTTCCAGCCGTTTTGGCAGAGAAACTTAGGACTTCGTATGTTGGTGGTATATGACCCACTGTCACGTGACCCCTGCTGGACCCTTCCTCACCCTCCAGGTACCAACTGGGCAGTCAGAAGAGGCTACAAACATGTCCTAGGGGTTTTCTAGTGCGCAGAATTCAAATCTGACATTAGGTTTTAGGTAACTGTAGTCTACTGCTGACTTCTGGAATCACGTTTACCGTCGGACGGTTCAGGCCAGGCTGGTTACCAGGTTGGACTTCCAGAAGTGTCAGGCAACCTCAAAAACAACGGCTATAAGGGTTTTCGAGGTCGCTGAGCTCGAATTTGGCGTTAGTTTTGCTCTAGCTACTGTTCTGACTTCAGTAACAAAATATGAAAATGATTTTTTATTTGTTAAAATTTTAACAAAAAAAATCACCCACTCCAAGACGGCTCAGAGGTCCGACCGGGAACTTCTATATATGTATCGATAGCGCACAGTCAGGACATGTCATATGTACAGTATGGGTTGTCTAGGGTTTTCCCTTAGTATATAAATAGCAGCCGAAATTCGAACTTCGGTCATGAACGTTTTTGAGGTCACTTTTGGGTACCCTCACTTAAAGGTCTGCCCTGAACGCATGGAGAGGGCCTAGGGGCTCAAACTCACAGGCTGTAATGTCGAGATGTGTGGCTATCACCATGCAAAAAATTGGGTCTCTGCGACTTTCCTGTGAGTCAGGGTGGGGTGATTTTTTTTGTTAAAATTTCGGGTGATTTTTTTTTGTTAACCTTGCTATATTTCTCGCAATAATAAACACTTTAAGCCAAAAATTTGGACTATTTTGAAAATTTTTGCAAGATTTACCCTAAAAATACCCAAAATATATATGAGTATATACATATATTTGAATATAAATAATATAAATAGAATATATTTGATTATATAAATATCGCTCGCGGTGGTAAAACTACATTTGGATTTCCGATTCCCCTCCTAGAGGCAAGGTCGCACGCACCAGGTGGAGGTGGGTCATGGGGTCTAAACTCTAGACCCCCTTTTGGGGTGACAAAATGAAAAATTGTTATATTTTTATGGAAAACAGCATAACTACAAAATCATGCAAAACGTTTTTAAAAAATTTTAGTGCCTCGGCGCGATCATTTATTTTTTGCAAGCAATATATAACCATTCTACGTCTACGTATATAGTATATATATATATATATATATAGTCAAGCGGGAAAAAACCCACTTTTCAGATTTTTGGCCAGAACTTTTTAATGGTTTGACATATCGAAATGCTGATTATACAGGTAGCTAGGCCTAGTCGTAAGCTTTCTTATGAGCTATAGAACACCTCTCTAGGGTGTGCCGTTAGCGAGAAAAATTGTCCCAAACTGGCGGGAAAAAACCCAATGCGGGAAAAAAACCCATATGCGGGAAAAAACCCACCCCAAAAATTTTCTGGCAAGTTGCCAGGAGCATTTCTAGCCATTCCAAATGAAAGAGCGGGTTGTTTTTAGTACAACTGCATCAAAATATATTAGTTTTTGTACTAAAATTGAGGTCATATGGTCATTTGAAAAGGTTGCATCTTTATAGCAAGGTTCACAAAAAAATCAAAAATCGAATTTTTGCTGGCAATTTCGCAAATGAAGTCCGATCGAAAAACTTTTGGTACGTATGGAACGGTAGTGACCCCCTCTACATATGGTGCAAATTTCATGCCGGTAGCCCTCGTGTAGCGTGAGTAATAAAAAATTTTTGTGATTTTTTTTGTGAACGAATTCACAAAAAAATCACTCGTTCACAAACAAAATCACCACTGGATCTGATCTCAGGATATAGCTAGGAAATTTTTCTTTTCATGCATAAATAGAGCATAGTCCATAGTGTTATTACGTAAAAAAATTTGGACCCCCAAGTTTTTTTTTGAACAGGCTGAACTTCGAATTATGGTTCTCGGCCCCCGGGTCCAAAGTGGCTACCCAGACCAATGTGCTTGACCTTTATTATTGATACCAGGAAGCTAGGAATCCACTTATTTTGTGTTCTATTGCTCTAGTAAGCACAGAACAAACAATTTGGCGGAGTAATTTCGTATCTGGAATGGTAACGTGACTTGGCCTAGGGTCACGTGACCTGGGTCGGGGTCACGTGACTGACCAAAAATTTTATTTCAAGGTCCCAGAAGCCTAAAAACTCGTCTATATAGGTTTTTCGGTGCGTAGAATTCAAATTTGGCATTAGTTTTTAGGTAGCCTTTGCCCAGATAGGTGATCCTGACCACCCCCTGGGTCCGGAGGGTCCGGGCCGGGTCCATCGGCCGGACCGTCTGCCAGAAGGGGGTTGAGGTACCTAAAACATGCTCTATATAGGTTTTCCGGGTGGCTGAGCTCGAATTTGGCATTAGTTTTACCCTAGCGGTTGCCCCAGAGGCATTTTACAAAAAGTTGATAGTGATTTTTCTTTTGTGAACTTGTTCACAAAAAAATTAAGCCACCGGTGGCGAACCCAGAGGACCTGGCAGGGAATCCAATATATGGTTGGATAGCCTAGAGTTAGGACATGTCACATGCATAATATGGGGTACCTGCGCAAAGTCCATAGTGAGTACCAGCAAAAATTTCAATTTTGGTCCGTAGTTGTCCGAGGGTCCGATTTTGGGTGGGTCGACTATTTTGGGCACCCTAGTCGGAGGAGTTGAGCCTCGGCAGCCAAACTTACATATGTTGGGGTTGGGACTTGTGGCTATTACCATGCAAAAAATTTTCCGGCTGCGGCTTGTTGTTAGCCGTCTAGGTGGGTGATTTTTTTTTTGTGAATTTTCGGGGTGATTTTTTTTGTGAACCTTGCTATATATAACACATAAACATAGGCAAATTTTGGAAATTTTTAAAAATTGTTTATTTTCGGCAGTTTAAGCATCCTATCGTGTAGAAAACGTGTTTTTCTTGTATTTAGAGCCAAACTAGACCCATTTTAAGGCAAAAATAAGCATTTTTGGTCAAAATTGAAATTTTGGCTTGAAATGGCACCGTGTCCGATTTAGACCCCCTGGACCACCCATAACAGTACGAACCCATGTAAAACCTATACCAATTTAATCTATAGGCTCTATTAAACAAATGTATGTATTGATTTGACCTTTCCGGTCAATGGTTAGAAAAAAAATTTAATTTTGAAAAGTGGGTTTTTACCCGCCGTGGGTTTTTTTCCCGCCAACTCCAGGTCACCCCCAGGTCGCACCGGAGGGGTCAGAGCAGTATGACATATATCATCATGAAGCGCAACAGATGCCCTACAGGTACATACAATCCGCTTTGGTCTAAGTCTTTCCAGTAGTTCAGGGTGGCCCGGCAAAGTTTGCCAAATTTCGGCACTTGGTCGGACCAAAATTTCCAAAAATTTCAAAGTCCCAAAAAATTTGCAGGGAAGCAGTGGGAGCTACCATAATACACCCTCCAGGGTTATTTTGGATGTCTTCAAGATAGGCTATTAAAATCCTAGATAGCTCATACCGGTAAGCCCACACTGGGGGTGGGTTTTTTTTCCCGCATTGGCGAGTGGGTTTTTTTTCCCGCTTGACTATACTATTTTTGTCAAAAATGCAGAAATTCGTCAACTTGTGGGGGTTATATACCCCCTTTGCATTTTTCCTTGGTCCCCTTTTCAGACCATAGTTTCCCCGGGGGGGGGTATCCCCCCCCAAAATTTTCGACCAACTTTACCCCTCCCAGATTTTTTGACTATCCCTCCCCCCACTTTTGGTTACCCCCCCCCCCCGAACACCCCCAGCACTTTTTTGGGGCCAAAAAGTTAGCTAAATTTTGCTAAAAAATGGTCATTTTTTGAAAATTGTTTCTCAAATTTTGGCTTAAAATCGGTTTAAAACGGTGTAAAAACGCCTAAAACGATAAAAACAAGTCTTGTTTTGACAAAAAAAGCGTTAAAATACAGAAAATTTTGCGTTTTTAGGCCATTTTTTGAATTTTCTGAGGCCCGACTTTTGGGGGGGGGGGTTCGGGGGGTACTCCCCATCACATTTCGGGGGTCGACCACCAAATTTTCGAAGTTTGCCCCCCCCCCAACCAAAATTTCCAGGGAAACTATGTTTCAGACTCCTGGATGCGGGCCTGCGCCTGCCTCTAGGCATACTCAACCATAGGTGAACCAGGCTACAGTTTGCCCCCTGTGAGACCTCCCCCCACGAGATAGCCAGACCCCCCACCCCCCATACCCGACCTCGACTACTCCCCCCCCCCCCCAAGCCGAGCTCAGACCCCCCTCCCCTCCGGCCCTCCCCCCCCTAAAATGGGGTCCAAACAAGAGAAAAAATGCTAAATTTTTGCAAAAATTTTTGCAATTTTTCAAAAATTTTCTGAAAAAATTGGCTGGAAATAGCTAAAAACGCTAAAAAATAGGCTGTAAAACGCAATACGAGTAGTTTTTGAGTACATTTATGTCGAAAATAGTAGATTTTATGTCAAAAAGGGCCATTTTTAGCTGAAAAAAATTTGGGATCCGGTTTTTGTAAAAATTTCCGATTTTTTAGACCCCCCCAAGCCAGATTTGGACTTTTTACTCCCCCCCCAAACCCAAACAGGTGGTACACCTATGTGCTCAACCTCCAAAATGAGGTTATATATGTCTTCCCCAGCCCCACCCAATCCCTTCAGTTATTGCTAAAGCCAGTAAGCCTACCTAGCAATGAAAAGTTTATAATTGTCATATAAAAATATTAACTAAACCGTGAGTTTTGAGCGAAAATTAGATTTGTTCTTTCGAAACATGAATTATGCGGGAAACGTAAGAACCCGGTAAACGTAAAACACCTTAAGAAATTTTAATCTCTCGTGTGTTATCTAGCTACCCTCTAGCTTTACACCTGAATCTGACAGTGAATTTTCTAACAGGTGTACGCTATTGTAACTTGAGGTACGCTAGTAGCAGAAGACGCTACTACCTATCATCCACTTCCATTTCATGAAGCGTTTCGTGATGATTCTTACCTTAAAAATCCCTAAAATTCCATTGTAAAACCCCCAAATTCCGTTTTAAAACGGTTAATATCGTTATTTATTTACTGGAGTGTCAGGTATTTGTGACGAGTCTTCGGATGCGAAAACGTATACTTTATGATGCAGTGCTATCTTCATGGTTACGTTTCGTGAAATTATAAAAATTATCCGTTTCTTTAAATAACGGTAAAGTTAACACTACATAAAAATGTCTCTATTTTTGGCTTGTTGGAGATTGAACATCAGAATTTACTTATATCAGTCAATATTTTGCAATGTAGATCCCCACTCGTAATCATTATTCACACCACCTTCAGTTGAGAAATTTCGAAATTCTTGGGACTCCGTTGACTATTCTTCTTGGCTTTTCTTGGGTTTGCCCGAACTAATCCAATTTCCACTGACCTTTAACTCCCTTTTTATTAACTCAATTCACATCCCCTCCCCCATTTTTGGTGTGTTCAGTCTCCATTCCCCAATTTATCCCTTTTCTTCCCCTTTCTTGCATTTTTGTCTCCCCTCCCCAAAACTTCTTATTAATAGACAGTACGTTGACCTGTTAAATTTGCCTTTTAAACTGTCTGCTTTCTTTTATATTTTCCAGTAAATCGCCAGTTGCTTAGCCTAATTTTTATTTAATTAATTTTATCGCTGAGCTAATTCTAATTTCTAGGTAAACGCTCTGGGGTTTGCCTGAAGTATTTCTAAGTGTGTTATCAGTCCAATCTCCCAACTTTCATCCATCGGTCCGGCGCCCCCCCCCCCCTTAAAAATTCATACTCCTCCAAACCTGAGAGGCTCGCCCACCCCCCCCCCCCCCCCCGGTGGGGGGGGGGGGG
Organism: Trissonchulus latispiculum; assembly: GCA_030248195.1. Classification (NCBI taxonomy): domain Eukaryota; kingdom Metazoa; phylum Nematoda; class Enoplea; order Enoplida; family Ironidae; genus Trissonchulus; species Trissonchulus latispiculum. The sequence goes on along the minus strand of JASAND010000579.1, from coordinate 13,416 downwards.
GGGGGGGGGGGGGGGGGGGGGCGGGGGGGAAGAGAAACGCCTGAACAACATCTCGAGGGCAGTTAGGGCTTGTATAGATTGCGCCAGTCCTCACGTAATTTGCGGTGGGGCTGTGCTTCGATTCGACTCCCTGATCGCACTTATTACAGATGCGCTTTCTTGAGAGGGAGAATTTCATTGTGCGGCGATACAAATTTTATGCCGGGATAAAATTTTAATGCGCTTTGGCTAAAAAATTTATCGCGCAGAAAAAAGTTTGATGTGCCTTACTGGTCGGGGTAAAAATTTGCTGCGCGGGGGTGAAATTTGTGCTGCGCGTTGCGTGGGGGTAAATTTTTCCTAGCCTACACATGTGCAAGAGTTGTGCAGGCATTGCCCATGCGTGATTGGCATTGGTACACAAAAGTTTTAAATGTGCCTCAATTTCAAATTTTCCCGAAAACGGTGAAGAGATTGTTTGTTTTGATACCTTTTTATCTGAAAATCGGGATAAAGCTCCTTCTCGGTTATGTAATCAGGTATAGCTGCTATGTAAAAGGATAAAATTTCTTATTATTACTTATTTCTATTAGGCGATTTTAATTTTGCAGGCATAGATTGGACAAATAATCGTATTCCTCCAAACAAAACGTTAAAGTGCATGAGTTCTGCAACTTCAGGTAACTGTAAAACGCAACTATATATTTCGAAATTTAATTTATACATTTCTCTTTGGCACATAAACATGAATAATGGCCTTTTACACAAAAACTGGCGACTTAGCCATTATGGTGAAAATCTGGATGTTATGCAATTTCCAATTTTTACCCTCCTTTTCTCCATGTGACAAAGTGTTCTCCCATGCCTACCTCCGATCAGATGATTTTTGACACAACAGTAGAGTCTTTGTATTAAATTAATTTATTTTATTTCAGTTCCCGCGCAATGTTATTGTTGCCCCTGCCGTTTCAATTTCATTCAATCGCCGCAAAAGTCTAATAACTTTTATGAATTGCTCTCTCTAAATGAGTATTCTGCCGGTGAGCGTTATTTTGGCGCGAAATTTGCGCGCATTATAAGAACTCATGATGCCAGAAAGTTACAATCTGTCGCTGGGGATTAAATAGAATTAGACTCAAAGTAGGTCTCTAAAGGTATTCCATTGAAGGCGATTTTTATTTGACGGACACATTTTAGATATTTTCCAGGAAATAATGCGGACACTGGGCAGTATGTTTTATGTGAAGATTTTAGATGGTCGTATGCTAGTAGTACCCAACGCATGAAGCTGGCAATATTTTAGTTTTGCATTTTTCACTTATATTTTTGTTGCTTCCTCTGATCATTACGAATTTGTGAGTATATATCCGTACATAGAGTAATCTTAGGTTCTTTTAAGGTCTAAAATGGACGAAACTCTGGAATCCTGCAATTTTAGGTAAGCAAATTGCTGCTTCGTTTCCTGAAAATTTAAACTGGATCACGCAATCTCTTGGGTATCTCGTACTGCTGATGAGTAATCTCTCCTTTCGCCTCAAAATCTCTCCTTTCGCCTCAAAAGTAATCCCTAGGACAACAGGACCTTAACACTGGAAACAGGAAAATTGTGTATTTTGTTTATAAAATACGTCAAATTCTAATTCTAAAATGTCTAATACGGACAACTTTTGAATTAAACAAGTATCCCCTAAAAGTGGTAAGATTTCGCCCCAAGAGATTTCATATTATGGGGGGTGGCGTACACAACTGTATTATTTGTAGTATATACATAGATAAATGTTATGCAAAAACCGAAATGTATAAAATGATCTAATCGTATTCACAAGACGCGAACGGATACAACGTTTGCAGCCTTCTTGTAAACCTCACGAAAACCAGTGGGTTATAGTTTGAACTCAAGCTACCAACTATACCGAAAGTGGCTCACCCACCCATCTGCATCTGTAGGGACTTCAGTTGCAGAAATGAGATGCACCGTTTGCAGTAATAACTGCTAGCTCTTAGTTCTCAACCCTTTTTACGAATCCACTGCTAATTCCTTCTTAATGTTGTTGTTCGCCATGTTCTGCTCAAACTTGATTTAGTCGGGCCACGACCTTCCAATGCTGAGATAAATAGACCATCCGATGCACCACTAGATTTGATACTTTTATAAAATGTTGCATATTGTTTCCTCATAAGCAAGCAATGAAAACAATTGTCAAATTGAAAAATGGCTAAATACTAGTCTTTTGACGAGATGAAATCAATTTGAATTTGGAAATTGTACCATGCCAAATCAGAAGCAGCTTTCTTTCTGGATTAACAGCTATGTAAAATTGCGATAAAACAGCAAACACTGGGAAATCTGCTTTAAACAAAACGAAATGTTAATTCCAGACACTGTTGTTGACAAGCGAATTCTAAAGGTTCAAAAGGGACCTGATCTCAACTCAGACAACTATGAAATGATGCAACACTGCAGTCTATCTCATTTGCATAATTTGCAAGAAACAAACATTGTTTGATTTTGAATTGTTGTCGGGAGGGGGGCAATGCTCAAATTTGGTTTAATGCTAAACACAGCTAAATCTGCCCCCTCCAAGTTCAATTTAAGCTTGACAAATAATTTAACTTTTATTATTAATAAATAAGCATTACCGATACAATTTGTTTATTGGAATAATTGTCCTTATTCGCATGTTTTGACCATGAACCCCCTTTGTGTAAAAAAACCAAGCAGCTAGATTTACACGTTAAGCATAGGCACTGCAGCTGGTGAGACAAAATTTTCAGTTCAAACAAGGGTTCACCCGTTACAAATATTTCGCCTTCGGCGAAATAAAAATTTTCAAAATGGTACACTGAATTGCTACACAAAATTTAAGCCTTTTAGAATAGGCCCCTATTACAATGGACCTTGTGTAATAAGCCTGCAAAAGACGTTAGGCCTTTTAAGTTTTTACTGAATTTTTGAAAATTTAAAGTATGACGTGACATGATGGTACCAAATTGGCAATTGCTAATTGATTAATTTGGTAATGATTAATTTAGTGGTTGGCAATTAAAACCAAATGGTACTAAATGCGACCATCCTTCTACAATTAATTTAAAAACATTTAATGACCTAAATTTAAATGAATGAATGAATGAATTCTAAAAAACCTAGTTGCGAAATCAGAGAAGTACGAAAAATGATCCAAGAATATATTACTTTTAATTTTTGGGGCTTTTAATTTTTATTCCTGCTGGAGCAGGAATGTATAAGACGGAATTTAGTATGTCCAGTGTGTTGTGATTCATTTCTCCATTTAGAAGCCCTATCTTCAGCATAGGGCTAGCTTAGGTCTGATTTTTTTGGGTTCAGATTATGCAAATTAGGTTTAGAAACTATTTAAACAGCAGAACTGACAGCCTCCTCGCAGTCTTCGGCTGTCAGCAATCCACGCGGTTGCATATTTTTGAGCACCATTGTTGCTTGGGAGCAACACGAGGGTGCATTAGGTAATTACTAGGCTTGCGCTTGCGCAGGCATTGTATGCAAAGTCGCCCTCATTGATTGCTGATCTTTATGCGGAATCGGCAAGACAATATTAAGTACAATGATGACAAGTTATCAATAGTACCGAAAATAAATGACTTGTTTGTCTAATTTATGTATTTGCTACAATGGTTCTTAACGATTTACTGCTAAACCAAGTGATGTTTTCAGTGCTTTGCGATCTTTTATGTGTTAATTGTGTACTGAGGGAATGGAAGTCTGTGCTGTGAGGTTACAAACGCTCGGTAGGCTAGTTCGGAGGATAATTGTAGCACGAATCCGAAAGAAATGATGGAAACGAGGTCAAGGTGAATAATAAAAGAAACCAGAAACTTCTAATGTTAAATTGGAACAAAGAAAAGTTTCTAACTTGAATAATAAAAGGTCTACAAAGGAATATTGCCCCTTTTGGGGCCTACTTGTTAATTTTACTTTTAATTCCTTTTAATAAGTGGGGCCACTATCGATATTCACGGATTTTGTCCATTTTCACACACAGCACAACATGCTCATATTTTTTTTCGAAAACAAGACAAAATATTATATAGCAACCAAAATCACACTGTTGCAGAGCTTAGACCGATTCATGCTCCGGCGTAGTAACGGAGAAACAGAGAAGGGACGATCAGAAAAACTGAAAACGGAAAAATAATTCAAAAAGGAGAGTATGACCAGTTCGTGCTTACGTAAACTGTGAACGGAGCAACGGAGAAACGGACAAACGGAGAAAAATATCAAACAAATTTAGTTTAACTCAAAATTGTTCTGTGCTCATCTGTGCTGCTTTATGGTTTAGTTAAGTCTTTGTTATCCTACATTCTTCTGTAATTACTTCCTAACTGTTTTGTGAAAAAAATTGCAAAAATTTTTAGTTATGGGATTTTTGCGGTTTTTCTTGTCAAAAAACACCGGAAAATCCAGATCCTTGAAATTCTGGGAAAAATCCGGATTCTGAACCCCACAAACTCCACCCAAGCACATGTATCGCCACTTCTGACTGATCGATCGGTTGATTATATAATCGCTACACGGGTCTTTTGCGCTTTCCCCCCCAGCCTTAACTTTTGATTTTTTTGGCCAATAGCTTTCAAATTTGGTATGGGTGCATACTGGGGGCTTATGAATTCAAAAGTCCAAAACTTTTAAAATTTTTAAACATCTTAAATTTTTGTTTGGTTATAAGGGGGGACCAATGGGAACCAAAAAATTTTTTGAAAAGAAATTTGCTAAATACTTGCATAGAGGGGTTTTCAGGGGCGCTGAGTTGTAACGGATCAAGGTTGGCATGATCAACCTTTCCGTTGCTGGTGAGTAGCTAGGCTAGCTACCCGCCTGGCTTCTCATAACATCATCAAGTGGGCTGGGACACGTTTGCAAGTCACGTAGCTCCCCCAACGTGTATGCGTGGGATTGGGTGGGTTCCCCCCCTCGTGACTTTGGGAGCTACGTGATTTGGGGGAAATTCTCACTAGGGGGCGCTCGTGGGAGGGTCCAACCCAACACTCGCTTCCCCCCTTCATTATTGTTATTTCTGCCTCCCTGTACAGTCGTGTCTAATTCTACTACTCTTCCCCCTATTTGCTGTATATTACTGTGTCTCTCTCTCTGCTCTCCCCAGAGCGTGGTACGTTGGCTGACCCCCCCGTCAGCCTGTAACTGTAAGTCCGTGTTTGTAGTTTGTTTGTTTGTGTGTGTTTGAGGGTTCAACCCAGTATTTATTGTATTGTTATATCATTATAACTTGTTGTTCTACTCTTTATTAAAGTGTATTTAGCTAGGCTAAGTCTTTCTGAGCTCCTGCTAGGTAGGTAGTTCATTCTTAAGTGAGTGAGAGTGCGAGTCATCTCGCCCTTAGGATCGGAATTACCCCTGCATATATTGTCTGGCGAGGCTGTCCCGACCGTCTCCTGTGGTCGGTCTGTTATCCATCTGTGCCACGGTCTCCGCGTCCGCTACGTCTGGGCGTGGTAACGGTGTTAGTACGTAGGCAAACCTACTAGCCCCGCTACATTAGGCTGCCAGGAGCTCAGGGATTTCTTGCCTGAACCCCTTCGTAAAATTTTTGTCAAATTTTTATTTATTTTTGTCTTAGTTTCGTTGGGGTTCCCCCCGTAGTTCTTCGCGTTCAGCGCACGAATTTTTCCATTTTTCTTAGGTCGGTAAATTCCCCCCTAGGGTCAAAAAATCGGAAAATTTTTTTCTCTAGGGTTTGGCTGTTTGTATACGTGTATAACTGTGTACCTGGTTCTCCCCCACATTAGGCTCTAATACAGCATTTATTTTTGGGGTGAGTTAGTCTAAGGCTATTTTTGGGATTTGAGTTAGGAATTTTTACCAAAATTCGTACCTAATTAACAAATAATTTTGTTGTGTTCAATTTTGTTTGTGTTGGTGATTTTGCTTGTCTAATCCCCTTCATTTTAGGTTAATTTTGGTAATTGTTTCTTTTTCAGGTCAAAAATAGTAATTTTGTACCACAATTTATATCAATTTATTGTATTTTGTGTCACTGTTTATATACGTATACTACAGTATTTTTCTGGGGTACCTAAGAATATTTTTGGGTTGTACTAATTGTCATTTTCAAAAAGACCTTTTAGAAAAAGAAGAGAGTACAACTCAATATGGACCAAAAGCGCTCAAGCCTACGCTTGAAAGAACGGGAACTACGTCACCAACCCTACTCGGTGACTGGACATCGTGGAGATTCCCATTTGGACTGTATGGGATGTCAGCCCTCCACGTCGAGAGCGAATTCTGGGTCGTTCGACGACCGGGAACCGGTGCAGAGGATGCGCCCCCGGTCCAGTTCTGCCACAACAGCGGATCTGAGAAAGAAAAAGAGTGGCTGGGCATCGGGGACTGCTCGGAAAAGCAGTGCCCCTACTCTGGATCCAGGGATTTCCAGTTCTCTGACCACATTATCTGAGCCGGAATCATCAGGAGTGGGTCCGTCATCGGACTCGGCCTTTGTGACAGCAGCATCAAGCCTGGTTTCTTTGGATGACAACCATTCCGATGGTCTAACTGCTCAGACACGAAGTTTCAATGACGAACTGAATAGGACATTGAGCTGGAAAGAACTTGGATTTGATCAGAGGGACTCTCCTCAGAGTTCTGAGTCGAGTCCCGGGGACCAGACCGTCATCGGTCTTGAGGAGCGCATGGACCTGGGCTCGTCCCCGGACCGTGGGCAGGCTCTACAAGAATCTGATGATGATATGACGGCCCTGGGAGCTGCGGCGATGCCTGGATTGCCACCTTTGGACGACCTGGTCAATTCGGTGCTCCAGAACCTCGGAATAGATTTGGAGCACGAGTTCTCACTTGGAACGGCGGCAATAAATAATTGGGCCATGGATTCGGGAGCACCGCATAGGTTGTCCTGGGACCCGTCATTTGATGTTGGGACCCAGGCTTTGGCTTCCCCGTCTCGTCAGCCCAGTCCATCACGGAACTCCGCGGGTGTCATCACCCCTGTAGTAATGAACCAAGGAATGGAACAACAAGTTGTGGTGCCTCAGCCCTCACAAACGACAGCCAGGGGACAGATGGGTTCAGCCCAACGCCCTGAGGGAGCAGTCGTGATCACATTGAACACGACCGTCGTGAATAACCAGATATTGCGACCGGACTTTTGGTCAACCCATCACAAACCTCATCACCGGTGACCAGAAGACCGAATATCTTGGCGACCATCGGTTCGCGGTGGACGAGCCGGTCATCGGGTTCATGCTGGTGGTCGGACATTGATGTCGTCAATTCCGGAAACCAGTCCAACTGATCAGTTTGGGACCAATGGAACCATCAACCAGTCATCAGCCATCACAGGAAGAACCGGAGCCCCGGCCGACTGCTTCCCACCGCGACGACCAGACGTCCGGTCGGTCAGTTTTGTCGGTAAGAATGACGCTCATCATGGCAGATGTTGAATGATCACACCAAGTGGTTTAAGTCGATCTCCAAGTTCGTAGCGGCGAGTGGGGTGAGCCACAATTGTCAAATAGCGATGAAGATGTTTGAATCAAATCTCCATGGAGGTGAGCTTCAGCCGGACTCTCAAACGCTATTGGCTAGGTACCTGCTTGACGAGGCGGTCAAGCAAGACTTGAAGGTCGACCATGGGAACCTATGAGGAATTGGTAGCTATTCTTCATCAGCCGTAAAGAGCCGGTCACCAAATCGGCCGACAACACAAATTCTTCGAACGAAACAACTCGACCGGAACGAGCCCGGATGTTCAATGAGCTGAGTCCCTCGCCTTCCGCAAAGCCTTTCCAGACGGCCGAGCTGAAGGATCGGGAGCTGAAGGTCGTAGAGCGGCCTCTCAGGAGACCTGCATTGCGAGCAAGGTCGCGGTGAGTTGTTCGCCGATGCCGAGGTCTGGGATCATCGCAGCCGAACGATATCTTTATGCGAGCCGCATTTAGCGCACGAAAGGATGATACCAACGGGCCGAGATCATCTGAATGCTGGTGATGGTGAGGTGCCCAGCCTGTCGATCCGCGACGTCCAGGCGCTGGCGCGAACTCAAACGTGAGTCAGACATCAGGAATCGATCGTCCGGTACAGGTGTACGCAAACAGGTCAATTGGGACAGATTGTAAGTGGTCGCAGCCTGTGAGATATTGGATTGATCCTGAACATGCAAGATTTGGACCCGGAGAAGTCTGTTTTCTGTGGAGCAACAGCGGAACACTAAGTTCCAGCATCCTCTAGTCAGAGAAACCAATCGTTGTACTCACGGCAAAATCTCGGCCCAGGCACATTGTCCGGTGAGAATATCACCTTCTTAAAAGAGCTAACTCCACTGGCTCAGAATGGTCAATACAAGATTCTTCTGGGATGATGCTTTGCTGAAACAAAGGATGACAACGGTCAATTTGAAGTGCAAAACGCCCGTCCGGCGGGGAGGCAACGCAAATTCGGGTCGCTTTCGTTTCCTATCAGGCTGCGGCGGTGGTGGGTTCAGGTAGTTATGCGGGTGGTGTTACTGCCTAACAACGAACTAAGTACCTGTTCGAAATGATGGGGGAGCGGACCCCCGCCAAAAAACCGCAGGCCGCCGCGTTAGCTATGATTTAGGAGGCCACCTGACCTCAGGGTCGCCGATTTCTGAACCGTGGATCACAGTATCCCAGGTCGGCCACGGTCCGACCAGTCAGCCAGTTCCTGTCATTACTCAGGTCAGCCTAATATGTTAATGATACTCCGGATATTGGGGATTGTCAGAGCTTTTTATAATTGCATACACCGGGCGGTTGGAAATGCATTGAAGGATACCCGGAAGGCGGTCACATGGCGGCTTCAGGCTGCATAATGGACGGAAGCAGATCGCCATTCTGGTCAGTCTTCCAGAAGACCACGCGCGGCTCAGTGCGATCAGAGCCCCAGGGAGGACAGGAACATCCGGATTCTCCGGGCAATCTTCAGAACTCGGGACCCAGTGCCGCGGTGAAAAAGCCAGCGAAGTTCGGTAACAAAACAGCAAGGGCGCTAAAAGAAGGGCAAAGTCATCGCTGTGATGGGTCTGTTTGTCAGGAATCGATTCGGAACAGTCACCCATGACTCGCGGCAACAATAAGCTGTCACGGTCAAGGACGTTTCACTTCCTCGGAGGCTGCATCAAAGGATTGCAATCCGGAACCAAACAATTGATGCTCGTGCCGAACCGAGTTCTGGTCCGAGCCAGCAATATTCCGGGGACGTCTCCGTGATCATCCTACGCCGCTCAGGTACTGACGCCTCGCTTTCGCCGCCAGACCGAGAACGCGAATCGCAGCTCCAGCATCCTACCTGAAACTCCAGCGGTCAGCCGGTGATAACGGCACACTCCGCCGCAAAAGCTTCAACCGGATCTCCACCAAAGGTCAGACATTATTCCGACGTCCACGCCAGGCTCGGATCCGGATTTGGAATCCTGCCAGAAGTGGATAGTTAGAGGGCACGGACGATCGACCAGCCTGTGACGTCAAGCCCAAGAGAAAATCAAAATGGAGGAAGCAGCCCAACGCGGTCCCAAAAACGAAGGCAAGCACAGAAGACAGTCAGACATAATGGATAAGATTGAGGAGGTTCTGGAGGGCCGGAAGAGTTCCGTCAGAGGACACTGCGTGATCAGTGTCCAAGGCCACCGAACCCAGACATCGGCGATGCACTCGACTTCGGTCGTCCCTGATGACGAGGTCGACCGGCAGACGGATCGACTACAGCGACATCCGTGAAGTCGTTCGACACGCATGTCTCCGCGAGGCGGCTCATTTTATAATCAGTGGTCAATTTCATTGCGCCACCGCCGCCAGGAGGTCCTTTCCGGATAACAAAGTCACCGCCCTGGTCTAGTGGATAACGGCGCTTCTGTCTGGCCGATCCCAAAGAGTTCGGCGATAGAAAGGGCCCGCCAGTTCACGCATTGACGCCCATGACAGCAGTATCGGCAGCCGGAGAGGGAAACAATTGATTTGATCCGACACGGAACAATTATGTCGTGGTTACTAAGATGATGTTGGTGCTAACTTGCTGTGTTTTATGTGTTCTGGTACCAGGAAATGCTGATAGGCAGTATTCTAAGATATGTGGGCTGGTAGATTATCCTTTAAGGGTGGTCATTCAGCTTACTTGGTTATTTTTTCTGACTAGCGAACCTGCAGGAGCATTTCCAGTATGTCATCCCAATTATTGCAGCGACAATCTGGGATTGTAGCTCAGAGTGTTCTTCGGCTCAGGTGATGTTCGTAGTGCCACATGCAGAGAGGCCTAGGCCACCAGAGCCAGTGTAGTGTTCTTCATGCTGCTTGAAGCGAACCGGAGGCTATTGAAACAGCATATGGAGTGTTTCAGAAGCCAGGTCTCAGACTTCCATTAAAAGGTCATCATCGTGCCCAAGCAAATGGAGGAGACCAATGTTAGACCTCCCCAAAGAAGGTAATAAACAATCAGTGTCCAGAAATTTCCTGTTAAGAGTGAATCAAGGAATATCCGCTGTAATGAGAACATTCTGTGACCAATCCACAATCTCAATAGATGCTGTCTGGTCAATCCGGGTCACCGGTCGAAGAAGTGGCGAAGTCATTATGAAAGTGGGCAAGCATAGGATTCAGGTTCTATCCTCTTTGACCACTACAACCATCTGCAATTGTTTGACGGCCGTGGTTCAGCGGCCTAAAATCAAGAATCAAGTAATCCAGAAACCAAACAGAACTGAACTATATCGACCTGATGCGATGACCAGCTCAGAATGTCTCATCGGTGGACATTTACCGGCCGAGATCGTGGTTACCAGGTCCGAACCAAGAGCAAGTGCTTATACATGATGTCACCGGAAGATTCTATGATGTATCGTCGTAATTGATACTCAAAGTGAGTTCAGCGATGCTCGGAATACCAGCGATGAAAATCGGCCACAGTAACTATGTCGATCAAAATAGATCAACGATTGATATGGTGCGATGGACTCGAAGAGCCAAGTCTATCAGCAGAATCCGAAGAAGGAGGTCGAGAAGTATAAACTTCCATGCTCTGAAGGTGAAGAACCTGGATAAAGTCCAGGTCTTTCTCCCCATTCTATTATGATGGTTCAAATCAGATTATTACGTAGTTCAGTTGAATAAGATCACGAAGAGACAATCAGCTCCTGCCGTGCTGATATCCATCAGCTCGTGTAGTAACCTTCTCACTGATTTAGCAGTTGCTACAGAACAGTATGTTCCTTTGTTGATTTTGAAGATGTGGTGCTCGTGTCTTGTGCTAGATGGGATCTTAGTTCACATGAACGTTCAGGTTTTGGGTTGGTCATACAGTCATCAGAGACTGTTGTTATTGAATTGACGTTCTGTCTACATTGATATGAACTGATCTCATCGCATCTCTACCAGAGCACGAAATGTCAAGGTCGTTCTCAGAAGTTGCGGATATGTTTTGACTGTTAGATCAAACGCAGAGAAATAAAGGTTTCATCCGCAGAAAGTCCCTTTGAAAAAGGTTCTGTGATCGCTCGATGGCTGAGGTAGATCCGACAAGTGTGTCGCAGCAGTCAAGCTGCCGAACTCCTCGCTGACGGCTGGCATGGGCGCGGTTCCCTGGAAACGCCAGACATTGAACACGCGGAGGCTTGTACCAACCACGCCGGGCAAAAGCACCTTCCGCTGAACTGCTCGTGAAGAGCGCGGCCTGGAGGACCGGAAGGCGATTTTCAGCGTCTATCAATATGCCTGACCGTAGTCGCGTTATCTGGACGACAAAGACTTTCATTTGCTCTGCGACAGCGGTTTCAATACAAGCCGGGGAGCATCTCGAACAGCCGTACCGACTTCGGTCTGCCGGAAGCCGGGCGAAGTATGACGGTAATAGCACGTCCAGCGGCGATGCCGTCACCTGGCCGTTTATGAACGCATTATCGGCCAGGTTATCCTCGAAGAGCAGAGTGATGCTGTACGCTGGAAGCCGCCACCATTCGACAAACGGCGAGCCACCATCAGAACGGATTCTGCGGCAAGCATCCTCCTGCTGCCGGAGACCGGCGTAGCGCTGGAGCTGAAGACAGCAAGATTGCCTGCTTCCAGAGTTCGATTTTCATTGTGGATTAATCAGGTCGACAATGTTAGCCTGGACGTATTGTCACAGCCTGAGACAGATCATCCAATGGAAATGGAACATAGACGGCTATGTACCTGAATTTAAAGACAGACATGATGTGTCAATTAGTGATGGAATGCGCGTGCATGATTCAGGGGAATTAAGCCCATGGTGGACTTGATTGAACGGAAAATGCCGGATGATGACCAGATGCTCATTGTGAACGGTCAATTTTCAAGAGCAGCATGGTTCGTTTGTTTCGGTACGTGACGGAGAGAGGGTCGAAGAAGAGGTGACGATTCAAGTCGATCGCTCTATGAGCATGATTACCGAGACGTGAAGAGCATTTGTTTTTATGGTTGCGGTCATCAGCCATAAAGTATACAGTTTCGTGTCAGGTATTATTGGCCGACCAAGTAATAGGACCTGCTGATTACATCAGAACTGTAGTGGGTCTGTAAAGTTCACAGCGTCTTGGCCAGAAATTTCAAAGCTGACTGTAAAATGAAGTCCGTGCCAACAGAACTTCCCTGGATTTTATTTGCCTGGGATGTGATGCATTTGTACCGCAAGAACCAACTTTCTGAGGCAATACTCCGTATTTTGGTCGTCATCGACCATTTTACCCGTATGCGGAGGCTTTTGCCATGCCCGACGTAGAAGGCAGAAACGAGACCGCCTACTACTTCACGCCGATTCGTCGCTCGTTGGGAGTTCCAGTGCATTTGCTGTCGGACCGTGGACCAAATTTCGTTTTGCCAACGCCGTTCACGAACGGACCGGCACGCGGAAGTACGCGGATATCTTTACCAAACGGATTGGGATGACTATGGAACTGGGCGCTGGCGCAATTCAGTTCATAGTTCAGTGGGTGACGCCCATCGGATGGACTGGACATGACATCCGGTTGCCGGATCATTTCTCGATGGTAGAAATGATGAGTGCGGAGAATATGATCTCACCAATCCCATCTGTTCCGAAGGGCTGGAAGCGAGCTTGGCTACGCTCGTGAGTCGTTGGAAGCGCTTTTCACGCGAAAGAATAGAAGAATTTCGACAAAGAAGCAACAAGGAGGTATCCACTATAAGCGGATGCCGGTGATGCGCAAAGCCAGGAGTAACTCCTTCCGGTGCGCAAGCCAAGATGAGACCAAATGCTGGAAGGACCTTACCGGATAGTGGAGAAGATAGCCGCAGGAAGTCAACTTCCGAATCCAGAAAGCTGGAACACAGGACAAGCCGGATGTGGTTCACATCGAGAAGATCAAGCCATATCATGAACGGCCAGTCAAAGTTCCAACCACAGCGACATCTGGCAGTACACACGTAACTGAACGAAGTACA
>JASAND010000577.1:0-13592 GCA_030248195.1 Trissonchulus latispiculum | reverse complement strand
GATCGCTGATTTCAAAAATCGAAAAATCGAATTGAGAAATCGAAAAAACGCTATTTTTAATCAAAAAAAACCTAGCCGGGAACACCATACTGGACTGTACATAGTCTCCTCAAGATTTTGTCTATAGGGCTTTTGTGGTGAGCCCAGTTCATTCCTTCGGTGTTCGTTTTGTTGTTTGATTCACTCAAGGTTCTGAAAAAAATATCTACGATTTTGAAACTTTTTGGATAACTTTAATAGGATTGCCATAGAGATCCCGGATATGAGTGTGGTGGTGTCTAGTTTCTTTCCCCTGTCCAGAGTTCACGGGCAAGGGCTGCGATTTCAGCAAATTTCGAAAAGTGACAGTATTTTTCATACCCAAATCGAAAAAATACACGGAGTCGAAAAAATATATACAGGGCTCAAACATTGTCGCCATATTTTCATTATTTGTTTAATATCATTGATCATGCCTTTTCACAGTAAACAATTAGACAAGATAAAAATCAACACTATATTTGAATCTTGTAAATACAGCTGGCCATATACCAACCCTGATACTAACGCTGGGAAGAGCAGTATTCTTTTCATATGATAAGCCTATATCCACTTTGATTCTAAACTATCGTCAAGTAATTACTGACTTAAACAGCAAGGAATTTTTGGACAATCACCACAAATATGGTTTTACTCACAATTGTAGCACCTCCAATTACAAGGTCAACATCATAAACATATTAGAACCTCCAATTTTGACATAATAACAGACAGTCAGGTCAAACAACTTTAAACTATGGTCCAAAATACAGACTACCGATTACTCGCGACTCGCTCAACTTAAAATTTTTTCGATTAGATTTTCAGGACCGCCTAGGCGCCCGCTTTGACCTGATATATGTGGTATTTCAAATTTTGAAAATCGATTTTTTGAAAAATACCACTTTTTGACCAAAAATTTCGGCAAAGAAGATTTAGCAAAAGTGAATAAAAATAACGTAATCATAAAGTTCAAGCTGAGCTGAATCCAACGATATAAAGCTTTTCTTGCTGCGACTTATATTGCGCCAGCAATGAATTTTTAAACAATATCCCTTATTTCAGCTTTTTTTTGGCTCTCTTTGATGTTGCCGCCGTGATTTGACTGAAGCAGTGTAAACTAGCAAAACTAGCTGAAATAAGGGATATTGTTTAAAAATTCATTGCTGGCGCAATATAAGTCGCAGCAAGAAAAGCTTTATATCGTTGGATTCAGCTCAGCTTGCTCCATGGTGCTCCATGCTCAGCTCAGCGTTCCCTCCCATGGTAACTGACAGAACATTAGTCTGTCGACTTTGCTCAGCCAAACAGTACTCGATGTCCCTGATCTTTGGCAAAACATCTCTAATCTATGGAGAATGATTTCCTAGTGCAATCTGATTTCCTCCGCCGGTGACATCAGTAGGGTTATTGGGAACCCTAACTGTGCTAGAACCTAGGTGTCCACCGCCTAGACTGGAAGTCAAACAAGGGATACCAGAGACGAGTTGTCGGAAGTTATTGCCGGGATTCTGGCTGCGAGATAAGGAGCGAGAAGTAGATCGACGTTCATCCGATCTAAAAGTAGAAAATGTCGAACCGATGAGTTCAATGCCTCACTGGTATCTGAAGTCTGACCAAAAAATCTTGGAACCGAAATGTGATCGGCAGTCCTGAGTTATCATATGAAGGTAGCCTATATTATGTATATATTTTTAGAATCCTCAAGAACCCGAGATTTCGAAAATCCGGAAAAATCCGGAATTCTGGATTTCATTTACGGAAATTCTAAAATTTTTTGCTTTTCGCACAATCTTTATCGCAATCAAAATGTTGCTGTGACAGTCGAATAGAGCTGGTCTCGCTACACATTTTTGCTCTTTGAAGCTTTTCACGAAAATGCACCCAATTTCTGCAATTCCGGGTTTTCAAAATGACCGGATTTTTAACATTTCCTTCAATACTCACAAGACGGCTATCCATTCGAAAGCTCTCATCAAGCTGAACAACTTTTGTAATAGAATGAACATGTGAAAGTGCGCTCAATTCGCTATAGCTTGGAAGTTTCTCTTGAATTCCATGAATTTGGTGTATTTTAGGACATTGGTTCCATCACAAGATTTGTACAACTCGTCAAGATCTTACCCATATTGTGGGTATTGGAAAAAAGTTTTTTAATCATGAAAATCCGGTTTTCGCGAATTCCGGGAATTGAGTGCTTTTTCTCGAGTTCTTTCTACTACAAAAGTTATTCCGCTCGATGAGAGCTTTCGAAAGATACCCACCTTGTGGGTATTGGAGGAAATTTCTAAAATCCGGTAATTTTGAAAACATGGAATCTCGGAAATAGGGTGCATTTTCGTGAAGAGCTTTTTAGAGACAAAAATGCGTAACGGGACCAGCTCTATTCGACTGTCAAAACAAAATTTTGATTGCGATAAAAATTGGGCGAAAAACTAAGAATTTTAGATTTTTCGTAAATGAAATCCGGAATTCCGGATTTTTCCGGATTTTGAAAGTCTCGAGTTTCTGAGGATTCAAAAAATATTTGCATTATATAGGCTACCTTCAAATGATAACTCAGGGCAGCCGATCACATTTCGGTTCCAAGATTTTTAGTTTTGAAATTTAGCTATAGTATACATGAACGGTAAGCTGAAAGGGGTAGGTGGACATTTTAATTTATTGTTTATGGTTGTAACGTTATTTATTATGTCGGATTCGGTCTCGTCTATTACAATATATGTATTGTTGCTATTGGTAATATCGACTAAACCTACTTCTTTTAGAATGAATATATATAAAATTGTTTACAGATCATACTAAGAAATTTTGAGGGGCTTTATCTGTTAAACTAAATAGGAATTGATCGTGCAAGGTACTAATGCTTGCTTTAATGTCTGTGATGCGAATATTGGGAGAGACTTTATGACTGAATGGAAGGTGTCTGAAATTTTCATAAACCATTTCACTTACCTGAACGGCCCATTCTCTTAATTTGTCGATATCCCATTTATATTCTCGATTTAGTTTATTTACATAATGAATTAAAGATTGATCAATTGCTTTCTGTGAGCAATTAGTGTCTTGAGTAATCGGTAGTCTGTATTTTGGACCATAGTTTAAAAGTTGTTTGACCTGACTGTCTGTTATTATGTCAAAATTGGAGGTTCTAATATGTTTATGATGTTGACCTTGTAATTGGAGGTGCTACAATTGTGAGTAAAACCATATTTGTGGTGATTGTCCAAAAATTCCTTGCTGTTTAAGTCAGTAATTACTTGACGATAGTTTAGAATCAAAGTGGATATAGGCTTATCATATGAAAAGAATACGCGGGGATTCCCAGCGTTAGTATCAGGGTTGGTATATGGCCAACTGTATTTACAAGATTCAAATATAGTGTTGATTTTTATCTTGTCTAATTGTTTACTGTGAAAAGGCATGATAATGATATTAAACATAATGAAAAGGCGAATGTTTGGCCCTGTATATATTTTTTCGACTCCGTGTATTTTTTCGATTTGGGTATGAAAAATACTGTCACTTTTCGAAATTTGCTGAAATCGCAGCCCTTGCCCGTGAACTCTGGACAGGGGAAGAAACTAGACACCACCACACTCATATCCGGGATCTCTATGGCAATCCTATTAAAGTTATCCAAAAAGTTTCCAAATCGTAGATATTTTTTCGAACCTTGAGTGAATCAAACAACAAAACGAACACCGGGAATGAACTGGGCTCACCACAAAAGCCCTATAGACAAAATCTTGAGAGACTATGTACAGTCCTGTATGGTGTTCCCGGCTAGGTTTTTTTTGATTAAAAATAGCGTTCGATTTCTCAATTCGATTTTTCGATTTTTGAAATCAGCGATCTCGATTTACCCTAGGGGAACCTTCTCATCCAAGTCGGAGGCAAATTGTTTTCGAAAAATAATGGGGGACCAAGGCAAAATTTTTGTCACTCCATCTTTATAAGTGTCACCCTTCAACAGCCATTTTTCCAAACCACCGCCAAGAATTTTTGGGGGCCCCCGCCTCCCCCCAACTTTAAGCCAAAAACTTGGTAATTTTTAAAAATTTGTTGCAAATTTTACCATAATCCGGCGTGACTACCCCCTCCCCGCGACAAACGTTCTGGGGGGGGGTTGAGAAAATGGCTGGGGAGCTCCCCCTCAACCTTACACCTATGCTTGGGCTCCTCCCATTGGGGTGTCGGTCCCCTACTTTGGGTGAAACTTTTCTCAAATATGCCAAGATTTTGGGGAAGTTTCACAAATTTTATAAAAAATTGACAAATGGATTAAAAATTAGAAAATTTTGCTAAACAGTGTTTAACTTTGCAAAAAATTTTTTGGTTTCCCCAAAAAAGGTCGCCACATCTTAGGGTCGCCCCCCCTTTCAAAAAAATCCTGGCGTCGCTACTGGGGTGACGTCGGGACTCGTCCATTTGGGAGGGAGGGGTCCCCCCACCTCTACAGGTACACCTGTGCCACTGAGAATCCCCCCATTACCCAAAAATTACCATTATTTTACCATTTTACCCTACATTTCCAAAACTACTTCCGGCTCCGCCCGAGTTTTAACGAAATTCTTTTTGTTTTAGCTTAAAAACACCTAAAATCATTCTTTTTAGCGGATTTTGGAAGTTTTTACACAAACAACGTACGAATTCGCGAAATTTTTGTCAAAAATATGCCACCCGCACCCCATCCATAGTTGTGCCGGGGGAGAACCCCTCCCCCCAAATGGGAAAAGTCCCGACCCCACCCTCGAAATTTTGGAGACAGACCCCACTCCCAAATGGCCAAATCCCAGACCCCACCCACCCAAATTTGCCAGACCCCACCCTCAAGACTTTCGAAATTTTGGCTCAAAAGATTTGCAAAAATTGGAAATGTCTTGCAAAAATTCTAACTTTTTTGAAAAAATGACCAAAAATCTTGAAATATTGTTTTTTAGTTGTAAATGTCGTTGTTTTGCCAGAATTGCTCATTTTGTCTAAATTTCTGACGGAAAAATTTTTTACCCTCCCAAATTCGATTTTTTTCGGACCCCACCCCACCTCAAACCGGCTGACAACACCCACCCTCATTCCGGCTACCCCCACCCCCAACTTTTTCTCAAGGTACACCTATGCCCCCATCGATTAGGGTGGGAACTTTAAGTTACCCCATAAATTTTGGGCTAAAAATAAACCAGCCCCCCACCCAGAGCCAAACTTCCAGGGAAACCATGATTTGGGTTGAGGGGAGTGGTCCGGTCCCCCGATCCCTGGTACCATAGGTCTAATTGTGGGGGGTCTAAAAAGTATGCCATATCGCGTTGCTATCGCGCCCCCCATAATAATGCTTAAAGTCCAGGTCATTCACTTGGACGTGGTCTTTCTATGTTGTTTCTCTTAGTTTTCCTGCTTCTCTTACCTATATTTTAAGGTTTGGACTTCAAATGTCTCCAGCTTTTTCTACAGGCACAAATAGTTCCTCTTCTGTGGACGTAAAGGAACTCATGCTGGGCGGTCGGTAAGTAGGTTCCTAGGACTAGGACGGCCAAGCTGACATTAAGGCCGGTCGGGTTGAATCACCAACACAGACCTGTCAACAGAGCCGCCAAAAACCACGTCGATGTGACGTATCCGAATGATATATCGTAATCTACCTACGCAACACGACCATATTCTTTAATTCCACTTAGCACATTAATCTCTACAAGCTATTAACAAATAAAATACAAAAATCCTCTATAAGGCAAAGTTAAAACAATTCACAGCAGAAGTACCGGGGAAATACTTCAGTAGGGAAAATATTAAATTACAAGTCTTATCCGGCATAATCCGATCTGATCTACTTTTAATATGTCCACACTGCAATTTCAATATTGAAAAACAGAGAACAAGAACATTGAACAGAAAAAACAAAACAAGCGGGTAAATTCTAATTAATATATAGTAATAATAATAAATCCTTAAGCAATTTACTTTACATAAACACAAAAATCACTAATTACATATAACAACCATGAAAGAAAAGCAAAAATATCCCTATAAAAGGACGGGAAACAGCTAAGAGACCATAAACACCGAATTCAAAGTTGTATATAATATTATAACTACATAAAAAACAGAATAACAATAAAAGAAAAAGCAGTCCTAGTGAAAAAGTTAACTGCTCATAATAAAAATGACATACTAGAACACAAAATGTGTATATATATGTCAAAACTTTGAAATAGACTTCGGTGTCGTTTTACTAAATACCAATGAAAATTAAAATAGTGCACTCAATATTAAAGTCAACAAAATGCCTAAATCTACCTGCAAACAGCAGACAGGCACTTTAGATATTAAATAACATCACAGATAAAGAAGGCATTAATTGAACATTTATTAAGTATATACGTACCAATTAAAGCATTCTATCTCATTATTGTTTCCTGGATGTTTCAGTCCAAGTGTGGAAAACTCAACATTTACACAATCAAAGGAAATCTGCATATTCAGGCAACACACAAGCAATACCATTCCATTAAAATCGGCTAAAGTCGACCAGCCGGTCGGCACTCCAAATCGATCACCAGATGATCCACATGAGGCGCGTAGGACTTCACCTTCCCCACATAGAGGATCCGACCGCCCCAGCCTCCCTCATCGTGCAGGTTGTTCAAAAACCGAAGACACTGACGGCCCGCTTTCAGGGCCCAGTCGCGCCAGGCCGAGTCCATGTTGTCCCAGGTATCCACAAAGTCCGGACGAATTCGAAGCTCATAGGGCTGCTGACTTTCCTCATCAATGGATCGCATAATAATGCTGCTCAGTTTGGGGCGGGCCGGACGCGGGGAGGACTTCTCCGCCGGCTCAGCCGACAGCGAGCACTCACTGATCCCGCTGGTGGAACCGCTGCCACCGTCACTCAGCTCCTCAGCCCCGTCGTCTGAGCCAGTCGTAACGGAGGGCCGACGGCAACCGGAAGAATCAGTTTCCGGTTCCGGATCCGGTTCTTCGTCACCAGCGCCGGGACAGTTGTCTCTGCTGCGCTGAAGTACCGAGGGTGAGATTTCCGCTGCCAGCGTATAGGTATCCAGGGACAGCCGTCTGTAGATTGTCCCAGGAGTATCACTACCATCTGAATGGTTGCCAGCACCAGCAGAGGCTGTGGGTGGGGGCGAAGGGGATTCTTCGGTCAGCGTATCGGGCAGAGCGTTGCGCTGGGTTCCAAATCGCCTGAGCTGGCCCTTGACCATCAGGGTTCCCAGCGGAGCAGCCTTGGTGGAAGAGTCACCGTTTTTGGCCGGCGCTTTGGCAGAGGTCACATTCTCATGAATATGAAGAATGCCGCCGCGTCTAGGCTCCAGGCATCGGCAGGCCGCAAGCCAGTACGGGTTTGAGGTAGGCAACAGGCCCAGATTCACGTGGTCGGCCACGCCAACCGGTGCATTCTAGAATAGCAGAAAGAAGCTTAAGCACAGACAGGTCTTTAGGTAAACAAAAACTGCCATAATTGTCAACAGTCATTTTAATTTGTACTATTTTTGGATTAAACAGGAAACACAATAATGTTATATTGAAGCTGAAACTATATGCAAGGCCCTGTCTGTCTTTCATCGTCCGAGTTTCTCTGACATGTTTTCAATACCAGGGTTCAAATATACATAATTATCGGATAGCTATGGATTACGTGTATATGCACTACTATCATCAAAATTCAACAAGCGTTAGATTAGACTAAAATAAATTTAACATTCTAGAAGTATATATGTCTCCAGCCGGCTTTTGTTTTATAATACAAGTGGTCCGTACCTTACGACAATCTCCCTCCAATATTTCACATCGATTGGCCACCTTGTTGACCTTGAGATTCCGCTGTAAAGCTTCCACAGCGTCCGGATTCCAGTCACAGGCATAGACGAAGTCAGCGCCAGCGTGGCAGAGATAGGGAAGGGTGAAATAGCCAATACCTAAACAAAACATAAACAATAGGGAAAACAAACAAACAAACACCCATACAGACAGAGACAAATGTTCAGCTATTTTCAAAGTAGTCCACAACTCACCGAGGGAAAAAGCGGGTGACAGGTGAATTTACAAGAGGCTGCGATCTATACTATTTAACATGGCGAAAACAGTGCTGACTAACTGCCCGAAAACTTATGAACAAGTTGTCCCGATTCCTGATGTCCAGAGGATGTCTATCAGATGCCCACAAATCTACACCCAATTTCAGCCTGAAGGGGGCTACTAAAATCGACTTGCCTCGACTTTGTCTGATTGGCCTACTTTTTGGCTAAGATATAGAGCATGGGTGTGGTAAAAAATATCTTAATGTGCAGCCGTCGCATTTATGTGCCCGACCCCCCTATTTCACAACTACCAATATAAGTAATTAAAAAATTTTATTGACTGCTAGGCCCAAGCTTCAAAGCTGCCATTTGCCAATATGATTTGGCACATATGCCCCTACCTGCAGAAAAATGCTAGACGTCTGTATCTTATCTGCATCTAAGGGAATTACTCTTCAAAGTGGAAGTTTCGGCAAAAATTTAAAAATTTTTGGCTAACGAAAGAAAATTTTATACTGGTTCGAGCTATAAGGCTGTAATTTGGCACAAAAGTAGGCCCTACTCATTTGTGCCGAAGAGAAGAAATTCTGCCGCGTGAAAAAATTTTTATGTCAACCTTAATCTTCAAAAATTGCCGAAACCGCCATTTTCAGTCTGTCGGATCCTGTGTAGAGCCTTTCTGCAGCCATAGAAGTAGCAAATCTTCACTAATCGAGCTGAAATCTTTTGTGGGTGTATTTTCGACCTCGCTGAGTTCAAATATCTCAAAAAATTTGATTTTTGGGTATCATTGCCCAAAAGGGCGTTTTTGGCAAATTTTGAAGATTAAAGTTGACATATATATATAGTCGGGGGGGGGGAACATGCCGGAAAAGAGGGGGGAAAAACATGGTCGCCTACTCCCCAACCATAGCAGTTGCAGCTGCCTAGTATAGCCCATTAGAAAGAGCAAGTCTTAAACTATACCATGCAGTACCAGATTGGTTTCTGAGTTCGATTCTGTAAGCACAGTACATGACCAAAGTTGACCTCCCAAAATGGGCCAAAATGCTAAGGATTTTCGAAAGTTTGCAAGTATATATCTAACCAACCATCCAACTTTGGCTACTATAAATTTGCATGCGGGCATAATTCGACTTGCTCTATCACATGGCAATAGTGATTTTCCCCTACGTGCACCCAGTAAAAAATTTGACCATGTTTTTCCCCCACATAGGGTCCACTAGAGCGGGGAAAAACATGGTGACCAAATTTTCAAATTTTTGCGTATGCTTCAGGAAGGCGTAACTAATGCTTCTATAGGAAAGAGAATGCTTTAAAACCGCTAAAAAACTCAAAATATGCCAACTTTGAGCATTTTTGAAGCTTCTAGCTCGAAAATTTGATTTGCAGCATCAACATGCCAGGTTTCATAAGTTTCTATGGTAAAAATGAAAATTTTGAAAAAACTTAAAAAATGATGGGATATTTCAATTTTTAACACAACTAACTTATTTCTAGCGATATTCTGCATATTATGGCCAGTTCCCAGCAAGTTTCATGCCCAAACAGGTTAGGTATGGCGGATTTGGCATTTTGACCAAAAAATCGGGTTTTAAGCTTGCTGTGACGCTAGAACGGTGCCTAGGTAGTTTTGCACGCTAAAAACAGCTGAAACAACGCTTTTAAACCACTCCAAATGGTTGGTTGCTAGAAATCCGTGCCATGTTTTTTTCCCCGCACCATGTTTTTTCCCCGATTCGCGGGTAAAAAACATGGACAAATCCTGTTACTGCCAAAGCTGAGAGAGGTGTAAGAGAAGTTTGAATATACGATTGGATAGGTATTTGCCCACGGTACGTAACGGTATACTCAAACCGATCCAAATCCAAACGAAGAAAAAGTTGGAGGCTTGCTTCCCTATTTATGTTCCCCCCCCCCTGACTATAAAACTTTTTTCACGCGGCAGTATTTCTTGCCATATGGCACAAATGAGTACTCCTATAGGGCCTCCTTTTATGATAAATTACAGCCTTATAGCTCGCACCAGTAATAAAATGTTCCTTTCGTTAGCCAAAACATTTTAAAATTTTTGTCGAAACTTCCACTTTTGAAGAGTAATTCCCTTAGATGCAGATAGGATACAGACGTCTAGTATTTTTCTGCAGGTAGGGGCATATGTGCCAAATTGTATTGGCAAATGGCAGCTTTGAAGCTTGGGCCTAGCAGTCAGTGAAATGTTTTAATTAATTATACTGGTAGTTGTGAAAAAAGGGGGGTCGCCGGCAGGCCCGCACCCAGGATTTTGAAATGGGGGGGTCCAAGTTAAAACGCGACGGGGGGTCTGGGGGGCGGAGCCCCCCAGAAGTTGAAGAAGTTTTGCATTTTTGCCAAAAAACAGTACATTGGACGTTTATTTCAAGCAAAAAGTGAATTATCACGCCGAAGGGGCGAAAATTTTTTAAAAATAGCTGTTTTTGCCATAAAAATAGCAAACATTTTCCATTTTGTCATCCCAAAAGGGGGGGTCTAGACCCCTTGAACCCCCCCCCCCTGGGTGTGGCCTTGGTCGCCGGGTACATAAACGCGACGGCTGCACATGGGTGGAAGGTAGCTAAGATCTCAGTAACCGATATTTTTTACCACACCCATGCTCTATATCCTCGCCAAAAAGTAGTCCAATCGGACAAAGTCGGGGCAAACCTTTAGTAGCCTTCCCCCCATTAAGCCCAGAAAACAGGGTTGATTCAAACTTTTTATGGCAGAAAACTTCCTGTTTTCGCATCCATACATATCTTTGACACATGCAGTGGCTTCCAAATTTGGAGACTTTCTGTGAACTATATATGTGTAGAGTTTGTAACAAAGCGGTCTTATTCTACGGACCCAAAGATCTCGCAAAATATATACGTGTCACTCTTTGGAAATCCCCAAGACGGCAAATGGAAGGACTAACCAGCAAACATATCGACAACAGTCTGCCCTTTGCAGTCCATCTGAGCAATACGAAGTTTTTCTGAAATATTCCCAATACTGAACATACACTTCGTCACATCATACTGATATCTGAAATACACACAGGAAAAAAATAACACAAGGACAAAACACGCTGGGGTTTTTTACTGGAGGGGTTGGCAGCCTCTCCTTTTTGAGCTCTTCCCCGTTTGTTTTTCACCACTTCCCCCAACTTGTTCCCCTCCCCACTTTTTGGGCCTCCCCCCACTCAACCTAAGGTGCCTAGAAATTGCCAAATTTTTAGGATTTTTGGTCAAAAATCGTTTTTGCTGCTGCTAAACTTAATTTGCGAGCACTTTTCAGCGTAGTCATAGCAGTGTGGAAAACAGGCTATTTATACTGTATTTTTAGCATAGCAGCACATTTTATTCACTCCACTTATTTTTGCCTAGAAAACCCCAGATGTATGTACATAAACTGATTTTAGAAACAAATGATACTAAATTTCGTTCGAAATAAAATACGTATCCTAATACTAATAAAATACTATAATGCTATAATAATAAAATACGTTCACTAATGCCTAGCTATTTCAACTGCTAAAGTATGTAATTTTCTCAACAATATTCTAAGTTCCATATACTAGCTAAATAGCGGGTAAATGCTAATTTCAAAGAGACATCTGCTACAAGATTTAAGCTTTCAGCGCTTGTCTGAGTCAGTGTAAACATCGTGTATGTAAATGTAAAAGCTTTAAGTAAACAGAAATCTAGACCGTTCGGTACGAAGAATCTTAAAAGGCCAGAAACTAGAAATGAAGTCAGCTGAAGCCCAGTGGCGGCAATATTTACACTAACACAGAGGACAAAGAGAACTCTCTGGTACATAATAATAGTAGTGATGCCTACATACAATCACAAAATAATGGTTCGAGAAGAGGAGAAAGTAGAAACAAAGTTTTCAGTGAGTTTGCCCAAGCTTAACAATTTTCCATTGCTTAACAGTCTATCTAACAGACTAGAAAAACCGTAGAAATAAAATTTTGTGCTCCCACAAGGAGCGTCAGAAGCCTACTTACTCCATAGACGTTTAGCACAAAAAGTACATAATAGATAAGAATATGCTACTATTGAATTGAATTTAACTGGATGAAAGGAGGAATGATTCAGGAAGAATCAGTGAAATTTTTGCGGTATCGAATGCTCGCATCTTATGTTGTCAGGTAGGTTAGTGTAGTAATGATGAAATCTAGTGACATTTCTAAGTTCCTTAAGGGGGTATAGCAAGCTTAACAAAAAAATCAAAATTCGGCTTTTTGGCTGGAACTTTCGCAAAACTAAATCAAATCGATTACTTTTAGGACCCATGGATAGGTCTTGGGCTAAGCTTTAAAACCACCCCAGTTTCGTTGCTCTACGACCTACCAGTAAGTAGCAGTAGACGAAAATGTGTGATTTTTTGTTAAAGGTTTAACAAAAAAATCACCCGTTAACAAAAAATCAGTGGCGGATCGGATCCCAGAGAGCAGCTAGCAACTTTTTCTCATCAGTTTTGGATAGAGCGCACTAAATAACGTATTTAGAACCCCAAACCGCTAACCTAGTGCTCCAACTAAGGCAACTGACCCCGCCGAAGTCTTACTGGTCACTGATGGCCCCCGACAGCGTCCAGTATGAAGTCTGGTGGCTCTAAAGTGCCGTTTGAAAGGCTAAAACGTTGTTTTTTCGTGTTTGTGAGTGATTATAACATATTTCCAGGCATTTTGACAGAGAAACTCAGAACTTTGTATGTTGCTGGGGTATGACTCACGGTCACGTGACCCCTGCCGGACCTGTCCGGATCCTCCAGGTACCAACTGGACAGTCCGAAGTGGCTATAAACATGTCCTAGGGGGTTTCCGAGGGCGCTGAATTAAAATCTGGCATTAGTTTTTAGGCAACTATGGGCTAACGGACGGTCCAGGCCCGGCTGGTTACCAGGTTGGACTCCCACAAATGTCAGGCAACCTCAAAAACAACGTATATAAGTGTTTTCGAGGTCGCTGAGCTCGATTTTGACGTTAGTTTTGCTCTAGCAGCTGTTCTGACTTCAGTAACGAAACAGAAAAGTGATTTTTTATTTGTTTAACAAAAAGATTACCCACCCCAGGACGACTGGGAACTTCTATATATGTATCGATAGCCCATAGTCAGGACATGTCACTTGCACAATATGGGTTCCCTAGGGTTTTCCCTTAGTAAATAGCAACCGAAATTCGAACTTCGGTCATGAACGTTTTTGAGGTCACTTTTGGGTACCCTCACTTAAAGGTCTGCCCTGAACGCATGGAGAGGGCCTAGGGGCTCAAACTCACAGGCTGTAATGTCGAGATGTGTGGCTATCACCATCCAAAAAATTGGGTCTCTGCGACTTTCCTGTGAGTCAGGGTGGGGTAATTTTTTTTTGTTAAAATTTCGGGTGATTTTTTTGTTAAGCTTGCTATAGTATTCTTTCCCGTGTATTTAGGGTAATAACGTTTGCAAACGTGAACCAAAATATCTGAAACTTTCAGAACACACTAGTTCCATGTTCTTAAACATATATACAAGTAGGAAAAATGCTCCT
>JASAND010000574.1:0-12617 GCA_030248195.1 Trissonchulus latispiculum | reverse complement strand
ACTTATTACGTTCCTGCAATCCAGTCCTAGTCTTAGTTTCGTTTTTGAAATATTCCAAAATATTCACAACATATTCACAAGCTTGAGTTGTGCTTGCTTGACTGCTCGAGATTACCGAAACAGAATACATTGGATATTTGAAGGCAATTTATTAATTAAAATATGAAAATAGTGTTTTTAGAATCAATACATCATTAAACTGTTACTACTGTATATGTAATAGTCCGATATACACAACGGAATACAAAAACCAGATACAAATACAAACGCAGTGCAAACTACAATACAAATTACAAAATACCATAGTATCAGGAACATATCTGTATTTGTTGCAGGCAACGAATGGACTTACAAGTGCCCGTGCAGATAATTATCTCATGAGCCTGGACAGATGATTAAACATCATTCCGAGACTATATATATATATATATATATATATATATATATATATATATATATATATATATATATATATATATATATATATATATATATATATATATATATATTTGTAGATTACCTACTTGTGTGGAAACTTATGTAAATGCCAGTCGTATTCATTTTCTCAGCATATAAGGTCACATATGGATCATTCAGGTATAGTTAAATCTTATTCAACATTTACATTTGTACATTGAACGTTCTTTTATTTTTTGCTTTTACAAGCATGTCGAGTTTTGCTCGCGTGACGAATGCACTCATCACTCACGCTTTAATACATTCGTCTTTACGCTACCTAATGTCATTGTCGACATAAAAGTAATGATTCAATCAATTTTTCTAACAAATTCGTGAAAATTAACTGTTTACCTTTCAACCAGTAACCAGGGAAGGACCGAGCTAACTTCCTCTGGTTTAACACGGTGCGCCAAAATGCTGTAACTCACATTAACTAACTATCACTTTGCTTATTTCAATGATAGGTTATGTTAAAGTCACCGACAACCGAGAAATGGTCTGACGGCCAATCGTTATTTCCTTCATAGGGCTTGGGCAATACGGTTCCTCGACCCTGATTAGGATGTACGACCAACGGTGTGACGTAGTTACTCTTATAGTAGATGTAGTCAATTCTATCCTGGGGTTCGGGAATCGTATTGCCCCAGCCGGCCGCGTGCTTCTGCACGGTAGACCAGGTGACGCCCAGATCCACCGTGGGATCCGGATGCAGGACCCGGTAGCTGTCCTTGAACTCCAGCTGTTCATTCATCACAAAGGAAGCCGGCCACTGGAAGCTCCAGTCGCAGTGCAGGTGGGCCGCCTTCTGTGTCCAGTCCAGGTGGGATGGGGCGTTGAAATCGCCGCAGACGAACATCGGTGTGGTGGCCACCTGGGACAGATGCTGCTGGAAAAGTGGGAATTCCGACAATTCTAGGATGTTTTGACCTCGACCCGGCGTGGTTATGTCCAGATTGTATTCGCCGGCTTCTATCTGAAAGGCTCGGGTAACCAGCTTGTTGCAGGCGGCATAGGGTCCGTAGTTCTCATAGTCCAGATGGGCGGACCAGAAATGGATCTTTCGATCTGGGTTTCCGTTCAGTAGGATGGTGCAGCCGATGGAGTAGCCACCTGGCCCCGATTGACAGCTGTTGTTTTCAAAAACGTGACGAGTGGCGATGGCGGAATCGGGATAGCCAGCGCTTCTAAAAAATTCATGATTTAAATGTAAAATAAAAATAAAATAAATATAATAAAGTAAAATAAAAATTTTTCTGCTTTAGTTTTAAGTTCCTTTTGTGACAGCTTCTTTGTGACGTCTTCTTGTATTTTATTCCATTTCTGTTTATCCCTAATTTTTCCGCGATTCTCAACTGAAGCACAGCTTCAACAAGGGAAGTGACGCCATGTCAGTGAGTTTAGAAATTGCCACACTAAGCAAACAATGAACTAAGAATAACCAAATAAAATAACATAAGCACATACACGTTAACACCCGTCCAACCCTTTCCAAGCAGACCCATTAGACTGGTAAATGTAGCCGGTGTCTCAATTTCCTGGAAAGCGACCACATCTGGGTTCAGGGTCAAAACCTGATAGGCTATTTTGGCCAGACCATTGGTCACGTGAGCTCCTGTATTCCAAGTGTTGAAGGTCAAAACTCTCAGTTGAACGGTTTCCGGCTGCGCTGAATGAGGTCGAAGCGGGACCGGTGGAAGCATGCAGAGGCCTGAAATATGCAAATTAGTCTGCAAATACGCATAACATTAACAAAACCCATAAACTTATTATAAATATCTTAAGGTGGTGATTCCCTTTGGTCACATAACGTTTGCACCATTATTATCCAGTCATTACTTGGAGTTAAGAAGCCATTTTTATATCAAAATGCAGCTTGACATTTTCTCTCTTTAATGCATACGATGAAACCAAGAGTGCATAATTGCACTATATATAAGAAGAAGAGTAAGCCACTAGAGGGCTCCTCTTCTTGGCATTGCGTAACGGTGCTCCGACCACAATACGCGAATGTTCCCCCATTTGGTAGGGGGGGGTAGCTCTCTTCGACAAAGCATACCCCCCCTCCGTTTGGTGGGGGGGTAGCAGAAAAGAGGTCCCCGTTTGGTGGGGGGGGTAGCCAACAGACAATCAGATTGCAGAGACCCCCTCCCCGTTTGGTTGGGGGGGGGGGGGTAGGCAAAAGAGGGCCCCGTTGGGGGGGGGGTCGCCAACAGCCAATCAGATTCAGCCAATTTCAGCCTGACTTGGCGACCCCCCCCCCCCCAAACCGGGTACTCCCTTCGGCCTACCCCCCCACCAAACGGGGACCCCTTCTGCCTACCCCCCCACCAAACGGGGACCCCTTTTGCATACCCCCCCACCAAACGGGGACCTCTTTTCTGCTACCCCCCACCAAACGGAGGGGGGGTATGCTTTGTCGAAGAGAGCTACCCCCCCCACCAAACGGGGGAACATTCGCGTATTGTGGTCGGAGCACCGTTACGCAATGCCAAGAAGAGAAGCTCTCTAGTGGCTTACTCTTCTTCTAATATATAGTGCAATTATGCACTCTTGATGAAACTAATGTTGCTTTTCTAAAATATTTTTAACGCATTTTAGAATAAGTATAATTTGCCAGTATTTTTGCAGACTCAAGTAATTTTTTCGCGAGAGATCGGTTATATCATTCGATACCTCCATCAAATAGCTGGGGACGATTTTTTATTTATTGTGAAATCGCTCTTCGTTATAGAGAAATAAGCTGACATGTGTGCGTAACCTAGATTTTGCCTACTTTTTCCAAATTTGCCAAGCGATTACTTTAGCTAGAAAGCAGCAATCGGGGCAACTATGTAAAAAATCGTCCCTGGGTATATTTGTGCAGAACACAATTGTTCAGTAGCAGCCCTCCAGCTTCCATGGTGAATGCTCCACAATCTTTGGAAAAAAATTGGTTGTGTTTTTGCAAAAACTACAATTTCTATGATAGCAGCCTACGTGATGGCAGTTGGAAGACGACCATACGTCGGATAATTTGTCCCTGTGAGACCTTCAGACCCACGCCCTTAGTTTGATTTTACTACTTGCGTAGCTCAAGAAATGTTGGATTATTGATTTCTGCCAAAATGACAAGTTTTCGACGCGAAAAACCAGAAAATCGGCTATATCTCACGGTAGAGAAAAGCTAGAAACCTGCTTTAAAAAGCAAAAATGTGAAGCTCAATGAGATCTTTCGAATGAATATAGTCATAATTGCATAGCAGGTGCCAAACTTTCAGAAATTGGAAAAACCACTCTGACCGGAAATACCGAATTTTTGAATCGGGATTGCGCGGAGGGTCTTAGAACGCTAAACGAACTTATTTTGGAAAGTTTCATCAAATTTCATCTTGATTTACGCCGCCAAGTAACAATATGTGCCCAAAAGGTATCACCACCTTAACTGTGTCTGTAAATCGCAAATAAAACAATCATAATATCCACATCATTGGAAACTGGCAATAAATTAGCCTAAGATAGATTGCAGCAGATTTCAATTCTGCGGATGTTTGTATTTTGTGATACTGATTCAGGATTCTGCATCATAGATTAAATTTTATACATGATACTTGGCGGTCGTCACAAAAATGTTCAGATAAAAGCACTTCTTCTCTAAATAATAAATTTACTTAATGTTAATACTGATATAAAAGTGTATGTTTTAAAAGGATTGAAAAACGCAAATGTGAGAAAAATTTCGGTCACTTTTAATTAAGAACCTGAAACCAAAGTTCTTTCCTGAAATTTCTTCAAGCGTTCATTGTAAATCCTATTTTGTTCCTAGCATTTACTCCTTGCCGTATGTCCCCAACGACAATTGGGCTTACTTATAGGTAACTACCGAGCAGAATCTGACCCCATTTTCTTATATATCAGCTGAATTCATTGTGATTAAACTTCAAAATCTTCATCAAGCTTGATTTGTGACTCAGTTTCAGGAAGGTTTTCAATTCCAAACTTTATTCTATGTCAACTCAGTCCCGATCCTTGAACGTGATACTTTTATTTTCCAACAACAAAGACCTAATTTTGTACCTGTTCCAAGAATCCAGGATAAGAATAGTAAATGAAGAGACATATTTGACTTTTACTCCCAAGTAAACTAATATCTAAAATATTAAAAAAAGTTAGACACAGCTTGCTCGGCAACATGTACTTTATCAATTGATTCTACACATTCCTTATTTTACCTTTAACAGAGTGATTGCTAATACAATAATAATTGCTATTATTAATTTTGTCAATTTGTCAATTTAAACGTGTCAGTCCGTGAACTCACCAAACGCTGTTGTCAGATTGCAGTATGACTTATCAAATAGCAGAAAGCAGAACTCTGTTAAGGGGGGGGGGTTGTCACTTTTTCGCCGATTTTTCAGCCATCTCCGATTTTGCTCATTTTTACATATTTTGTAGTCCCCATGGGTCCTCAAAACAAGACAAGTGCGTTTTGCGTAATATGGCTTCTATCGTTCTGTAGAGCCCTTCAAAGGTGACCTTGACATGTGTTAAACATAGGAAAATGAAAAAGTTAGGTTAAAAAGTTTGTGGCAGAAAAATTTTTCGCTGTATGAAAGAAACAGCGCTGAAACTTCCCACATATGCCAAGGACATATTGTAGAGCGCAGCTATCTAATTTGGTGCAATTCTGTTGAGTGGTGGATTTTTGGTGAATTTTTAAAGTCAGAATTTTGGAAAATCTAGCGTTTTTGGACTGAAAAACAGGACCAACAGTACTCTTGTGCTTGTTCTGAACGATTGGCAAAAGCTAGAGAAATGGCCAATAGATAGCTGCACTCTGCGCATAAAAACACCTCTTATGAAAGTATTTGCAAGTTTCTATCGACTATGCTCAAAAAACTTGCTACAAAAACAGCAACTTTTGGTGAAAATGGCCATGTTTCATAATGTTCACATTTTTTTGATAATTTTTCACTCATGATGTGGCAAAAAATCACCAAACTTGGCAGATTAGTACATCTATGTCTGTTACATAATGTAGTCAAAACAAATGCGTCAATATTGAACCTGACTGCTGTAGCGGCACCTTTGATCTTTATATATAGATGGAAAATGGCCATTTTTAAATTTTTCCAAATTTAGACAAATTGGGCATCAATCGATAGCTAATGGAACAAGGAGCAACTTTTCTCATAGAACTATGGGTCTAAAATGCTGTCTGTGCAAGATAAGATGAGTTAAAGTTATAGTGCGTAGTCCTCCAAAGTTAGGTCAATGCATCACTCAAGCATGCATTGTGAACGCCAGGATAGCTATCCCTGAACCGCGTCTGTACTAAAATATTACCTTAGTAAAGGCTTTAATTTGGTGTATCGGTCCACCCTGTTCTCGATCGCGTTCGGTCTCCACCTGACCTTGCAGGGCTCATCACCGGAATTTTCAAGTTTTACAGCTTTGATCCTGGATAACTCTGTCAAAGTTTGATTACCAACACTAATATTTTTTCTTGTTTTTAAGAACATATGGGGGCTTATTATGTGTGAAAATGAGCGAAATCGTGACTATCGATTTTTGACCAAAGTGACCCCCCCCCCCCCTTAAGCTTGCAGAGTTAGATGTCAGATCGCAAGCTGACCAAACTCAAACTGTCAGATTGCAATCGGCCAAATTTATCTATGTCAAATTGTAAAACTTAGTTCGGCTTTCGGCTCAATGCGTTTTTAAGTTTTTTTACTTAGCTAAGCACATGCAATACAAACGAAAATATCAAAATTGCGTCACTGGCGTAAAAAATTTTAATTTCCACTTTTACTCCAGATAATAGTTATATTACAGTAACCTGGCGTAAATACATGTAAAACATCATCGAGAATGACAAACTTAAGGGATGGGCCATTTTTGGGTAATTTTTTCGACCTTCTCCGATCTCGCTGATTTTCACATATTCTATTGTCCAAATGGTATATTTTAACTAGTTTTTAAAATTAAAGTCGTAACTCTTACGGTTGTCCAGTAATTTCACCTCAACATTGAGATTTCGTGTGTTAAACATAAGAAATTTCAAAAAATATGTCACTTTTTCGCGTGCGCAAAAAATCTCTGGACAAACGTTGACGAAACTGGACAAATTATACATTAAAATAAAGCTGAAATGTTAAACTGCTGTACCCTGGAATTAGAATTTTAATTTAGGCCTTTAAAAGTTTTTAATTAATTTTTAACTGATTAGAATTTGACTTGATACTCAAGTCGTGTTAAATTTGAATGCTTCAAATATTAATTAAAAAATTCTAAAGGTCTAAATTACAATTCTAATTTCAAGGTACCGCAGTTTAACATTTTAGCGTTATTTTAATGCATAATTTGTCCAGTTTCATCAACGTTTGTCGGGAGATTTTTTTGGCACACGCGAAAAAATGACAACTTTTTCACTGCCTATGTTTAACACATGAAATTTCAACTTTGAGATGAAAATTATTCGACATCGACAACCATAAGAGTTACGACTTTAATTTTAAAAACGCATTAAAATATACCATTTGGACAATAAAATATGTGAAAATCAACGAGATCGGAGAAAGTACAAAAAATACCCCAAAACTGGATCCCCCCTTAAGCCAGTTTAGATATGCCGTACAATAGTAGTAGACACGTGTCGGCGCCGCAAATTGTAACATGCTGTTTTAACAGGTTTGAAATACATTGCAGCGGATTCATGCTCACGAACGCACGCACCATTCTATTATTCTTTAAACTCGACGCGAACGCTACTTTATTCTCGGATGTCGAATACGCTAAGCAAAAATGGTGCGAGTGAAGGCTTTATTTGAGTGCCAAGCTCTCTTCGATTCTAAAGTTAAGTTTAGCTGTTAGAAAGTCTCCTAACATTCATTACACCGACAGTTGGCAGAGTAGATCTGTAGGTCTATTCGTGGCAGTAACTTGGATGACCTATTTACCGGAAAAAGTGTCATAATAAACATTCTCCCAAGTTTGCTAATTTCAATACAAAAATCATCTTATGATCTAACAAGTCGGGCAGTAGCTCATGACCATGATTACGCACAAACATTTGAAAACTACTTTAAGGAACAAAGTTGAAACGCAATTAACAACAATTGAAACACCAAGAAAAGCCAATACAGTAACGGAGGAACACTAAATTATACAGAGTTTGGACAAACGCTTTGGAAGTTTGTTAAGCTAAAATAAATCAAAGTATTAAACCAATCCATTTATGTGGCGCTCTACCAGTCTGTGCCTAACAGGCAAAGCAATCAGTGCAAGGGTAAACAAAGTTGGTATCAAGTTGTAAAGTAACTGATAACAAACCAGCAAAACAATGCTACATATCAGCACAATCTTGCAGCACTATTCTTTACACAAATGCTAAACTAAAATAGGCATAGCCACCGTGCTATAATGCAGCACCCAAATCTATAAATACAAAAGAATGCACTGGCAAAAGTTGTTACTACAGCTCCTGAGGCATTGAAAATTTCGGGCCCTGTGTGCACTTGAATCTCAAGTATTGAATCATCAAACCGTATGCTGTCTTAATAGAAAATGTTTCAGCATAACCACCTTTGAAATGCGTGTCAATCTGTTGGCACACTATCAACTACAAACAAATTTGTTGGTACCACATTATACTACATCGTTTGTAGTTTTAGGTACTACAATCCTTTCGTTTGTAGTTACATGGTTTATTTATTGGAGGCAAAACATATTGACAAAAGATGACAATAGTTATGGTCGAGGGTCATGGCAGACTGACAAACGTTAAGTGGACATTGACAGCTAGTTTCCATACAAGCTTTTGTTTAGTGTTTCGCGACAATAAAAACTCACTACAACGGTTTTTATCGTTTGTAGTTGAACAGAATGACAGTTCAATTCATTTCACAATATTAGAGTAATAGAGTAATGCTGATTTCATAGTTCCAGCTGCGAGTAGACGCGTCGACGTCAACGCGCTACACTGCCATACTACATTTGGATGCGTCAACGCGGCCATTTGTACCTTTCCAGCCGCGCTTTAATGCGAGAAAAACTATATTCACTTTTGTAGACGCACGTCGGCGTGCGTAGATGCACGTGAATGTCCACTCAGGTCCACTCTGAATCTGCAGAACATTCTGAGCGTAGGCCAACTGAGGGAGGTCGTTCGGGAAGCCGAACGGCGAATGGCCAATCCTCCCACTTAGCGCCTTCGAAAATTGGGGGGGGGAGGTTAGGGGGGATCACTCCCTCTGTCCTGGGGATGGGTGGATGGAAGGGAACCCCTTCCTCCTCGGGGTGGGGAATGAGCGACCCTGGGTGGAGGGATAAATCCGCCCAACACGACTGTTGCTGTGGATTGAAAGAAAGAAAAACCAAATAAAAGGTATGTATATATAATTTAATATTTTGAAATTGTTTAATTTTGATAAATATTGTTACTAGCTAATTTCCTAATTCACTTACACTTCACACTATAAATTCACTTGATTTTGTTATATGTACGTATTAATCAAAAGATTATCTTGTACTCTTATTACACAATTTAAACAAAAATTCGTCAGAGTAATTTTAACAGATATATAATCGTTTACATGTGGATTATACTCATTTGACTCATCACCTATCGCGAGAAATTTTAAAAACAAAAGTGAGCAGAGGCTAGTAGCTACGCGCGGGGTGAGCCGATCAGTAACCTGCAATTTATTTGTGACAGTCACTCGAATCACTCAAACAAACATACGTGCCGCCGTCCTGCGGAAGACGCACTGAGGAAACCGATCTGCGGCTTGCCAAGTCAATAAGTCAGATTCTGCGTCGCCAAGGCTCCTCGGAGTGCCGTCGAGGTCGGTTAAGCCCTGGATTACACGATATTTTGAATGTGGCAGCCTTTCGAGTTGTGGAAAACTGTGAAAGCTCACGCGGATTGCCGAACCTACTGCTTCCACTTTTCCAGAAATTTTACTAAAAGTTAATTTCAACGATTTAAAATTCAGAAATCATGCTTTGAAGTTCAAAAATCTACTTGATTGGTCTGATCTACGTTTTCTACTTACAAAGCAGACGTTCAACGTTTTACGAAAGTCAAAATCTATGACAACTTTTCCTAATTTTCCGGCTAAAGATTTATATATAAAATAAGCATATATACCTTATATAACTACAGTCTGACTGCGAGCAGTTAAGGTGGTGATTCCTTTTGGAGACATCAACTGTGAACCCTTATTACTCATTCATTACTTGGAGTTAAGAAGTCATTTTATATCAAAATGGAGCTTAATATTTTCTCTTTCTAATGAATGCAATGAAACTAACTTCAGTCTTCGGAAACTATTTTCCTGGATTTTCGAAGTACCTTAATCTTCCAGATTTTTTGCAGGCTAAAGTAAATTTTTTCGTGAGGCATCGTCTAGATCATTCGATTCTACTATCAAATAGCTGGGGACACTTTTTTAATTAACATGAAATCACTCTACGTTATGAAGAAATTAGCTAAAATTTTTCACAACCTGGATTTTGCCTACTTTTCCCAACTTTAGCAAGCGGCCACTTTAGCTAGAAAGCAGCAATCGGGGCAACTAAAAACGGGTCCCTGGGTATTTTTGTGTAAAACATGTCTAGTAAGTGGCAACCCTCTAGCTTGTATAGTAAATGCTCCACAATCGCTGGAAAAATTTTGGTCATGTTTTTGCAAAAACTACATTTTTTATGATAGCAGCTCACGGGATAGCAGTTGGAAGACTATCATGCCTCGGATAATAGGCCTCGACGAGACCTTCAAATCGACACCCTTAGCAAAATTTTACGACTTGCGTAGCTCAAGAAATCGTGGATTATTTGATTTCCGCAAAAATGACAAGTTTTCAACGCCAAAATAAGAAAATCGGCTATATCTCACACTAGAGAATAGCTAGAAAGTTGCTTCCAAAAGCAAAAATGTAGAACTCAACGAGATCTTTCAAATGAGTATAGTCATAACTATGCAGTTGCTGCTCAACTGTCAGAAATTGGCGAAATCCGTCCTGAACGGAAATCTCGAAATTTTGAAGCGGGATTGCGTGGAGGGTGTTAGAACACCAAATGAACTTATTTTTGGAAAGTTTCATCAAATTTCATCTTGCGTTGGGCCGTCAACCAACAATATGTGCCCAAAAGGAATCACCACCTTAAGTTGAGTGCATGAAGGAACTAGAGGTTAACGTTATAGCAACTGTTCGTATATATATATATATATATATATATATATATATATATATATATATATATATATATATATATATACATACATAGACTGACATACATGATGCGTGAGTTCAATGACAAAATTATTGACAAATACAATGTATGTGTAATGAAGTGAGCTGGATCAAAACTCTGATCTGTTCCAAACTCTGAACACTGTAAACTCTTCTTCTTTACACGGAAGGTCAGCACGTCTGTTCGCAATGAAGCAGACTTAAGGTGGTGGTGTCCTTTTGTGCAGTGCTTTTGTAGTGATTTTTTTGAAACGATATAACTTTCGCAATTTTGAGAGTTGGAAAGAGCTTTATACGTGGTTTTAAAGCTTAGAATCTGCAGATTCACATCAGCTTATGAAACCAGCAAAATCAGTACAAAACTAGCAAAAATGTTCTGACATGCTGACATCTGACAGGCTAAATATAGACGAAAAATTTTTGAACATGGATTTCTCAAAACTTGCGAATCGGCCAAAATTTTTTCTTGTGTCTTCGTATGAAGGACATATGGGCCGAGGGACATTTTTTTGGATTTGGCTCAACAAGCCTCAATACTCCAGAAAATGCGGGAAATGTGCAGTGACACGAAATTTCGCAACTTTGTATCCAGTTTTCTCGCAACTGGAGACGTTTTAACTCAAACCCAGAAAAATGTCCCTCCGCAATAGTGCGAATTTTCATTCTGGCAAAGATCACGCGAATCCATTGGGTAGTTTTTGAGAAATCGCTGTTTAAAACAAAATAATCGCAGTTTTTGCTAAAATGGTTTTTTGGCCAAATCTCTAGCTTAAAGCAACGAATCCCAGCTAATAGGCACTGATAAAATGGGCAATTTGACCGCGTATTGATTGAGTATAAATAACCGAAAATTGTTCGTAGCATTTAGCAGTTATTTTGAAAAAACTGACTTTTTTGAAAATGGCCGCTTTTTGACCCCAAAAATCGTTTTTGGCTTATACTGACTTAACCCTGAGAGATAGCTCAAAGGTTGTAAAAGCAAAAATGTTCGTTTTTATACCCTCTTTCCATCCATAACAACCAATCTGATGTATCGATTACCTACTGAGAGTATTATGCCATAAATCGAAAATTTCTCATCTTTTCACCTAAAAATGCGGGACTGGTCCGAGAATGTTAAAGAGCACTAAAATAGCATATTTGGAAAGTTTCATCTACTTTCATAAAGAATTGAAGCCTGTAGGGTCAAATTTACACAAAAGGAAACCACCACCTTAAGCACCAGATCTCTGAAAGGTGGTGTTCCAAAATCAGAGATTCTCTGCGGCCAACC
The DNA here is from genome assembly GCA_030248195.1 of Trissonchulus latispiculum. Classification (NCBI taxonomy): domain Eukaryota; kingdom Metazoa; phylum Nematoda; class Enoplea; order Enoplida; family Ironidae; genus Trissonchulus; species Trissonchulus latispiculum. The sequence goes on along the minus strand of JASAND010000574.1, from coordinate 653 downwards.
TTAGTAGGGGTCTTTGTCGGTGAGTTCGTTTGAGGTTCCTGAGTTGATCTTCCGTCGGACAGCAAGAGGGGTCAGCACTTGCTTCCTTGATGATGATTTCCAATTGTACAGCAAGCGGGGTCAGCACTTGCTTTCTTGTTGAGCACTGGATTTGGTTGAGTTCTTCCTCACTGGATCTTCTATGATGACGGTATGACGCTGCTATGGCTTGATTTTGAATGCTATCGCGCAATTGTCCCAAAAGATCCTCCACATTTCCATTGTTGAAATTCGGCCATTGATTCCATTGCGGCATGATAGGATTAGGCTGGTGGCCAGGCTGGCCAAAACCAGGCGCCACAGGCGGCGGAATGTTCGGGGGTCCATCCCCATTTCCATTGAGTTGTTCCAGCTGATCCATTTCTGCTTCTTGTACCGGTCGGTATGGACGAAGTTGACTTCTCGTCAAAGTTAAGGTTGATCCTCGCTTGAGCTTAATTCTTCTTCTGTTGGGTCGTGATGTCCTCACTGGACTGCTTACCTTATTTCCAATTCCTCTGTCTTTGTTCAGGATTGATGAGAAATGATCCTCACTGGGGACTTCTTCTTCTCTGTTCAGGATAGGTTGTCCTCACCGGGGGCTCCAAATCTTACTGTTTACCGTGTAATGAAGT